>JABXJD010000053.1:2112500-2142500 GCA_013375575.1 Percina caprodes | reverse complement strand
TCAAATTTGACCCGAGGACAACAGGAGGTGTAAAGGCTCCTATCTCGCCACTCAGGGACACCGTGCAGGGATACATAAGACATTTTAAAAACAGCAAAAATAGTATACAACAATAACAACAACAGAAAAAGGCAGAGCAATTGACATTTAAGTGGAACAGACAGTTTTGAACAGATGTGTTTTGAGATGTGCTTTTGGGGGGGGGGGTAATGAGCTCCAGAGACGACTGGATGCTCTGCTCCCCATGGTGGTGAGATGGGTGGAGGGGACAGACAGGTGTAGGGAGGAAGAGGAGGGAGGGAGACGCTGGAGAAGCAGACAAATAATAACAATTAGATAAATGAGTGATGTGGTGGATGGGGGCTGGGGGTGGGTGCTGGGGGTCAAGTTCTGACGTGGACCAGTTTTTGGAGGGATTTGTGAGGGAGACTGAAGAGGAGAGAGTTCCAGTAATCCAGACGGGAAGTGACAAATACTCACTACAGCACCAAATGTGGATTCATCCGCAGCAGAAAATAGGTCCTAAAACTACATCGTCCTCCATTTTGTTTTTCTCTCTAGCTTCTGGATCATCAAATTAAATGAAATACATTTTCATTTCGTCGAATGTCTTACATTGAATTACTCCTCTCCTCTCTTGGTTCCTCCTCTCTTCTCTCAGTTCCTCCTCTCCTCTCTCGGTTCCTCCTCTCCTCTCTCAGTTTCTCCTTTCCTCTCTTGTTTCCTCCTCTCGGCTCTCAGTTCCTCCTTTCCTCTCTTGCTTCCTCCTCTCCTTCTGTTTCCCACTCTCCTCTCTCTGTTTCCCACTCTCCTCTCTCGTTTCCTCCTCTCCTCTCTCAGTTCCTCCTCTCCTCTCTCGGTTCCTCCTCTTCTCTCTCGGTTCCTCCTCTCCTCTCTCAGTTCCTCCTTTCCTCTCTTGTTTCCTCCTCTCCTCTCTCAGTTCCTCCTTTCCTCTCTTGTTTCCTCCTCGGCTCTCAGTTCCTCCTTTCCTCTCTTGGTTCCTCCTCTCCTCTCTCTTGTTTCCTCCTCTCCTGTTTCGCCTCTCCTCTCTTGGTTCCTCCTCTCCTTTCTTGGTTCCTCCTCTCCTCTCTCAGTTTCTCCTATCCTCTCTTGCTTCCTCCTCTCTCTCCTGTTTCCCACTCTCCTCTCTCGTTTCCTCCTCTCCTCTCTCGTTTCCTCCTCTCCTCTCTCAGTTCCTCCTCCTCTCTCGGTTCCTCCTCTCCTCTCTCGGTTCCTCCTCTCCTCTCTCAGTTCCTCCTTTCCTCTCTTGTTTCCTCCTCTCCTCTCTCAGTTCCTCCTTTCCTCTCTTGTTTCCTCCTCTCGGCTCTCAGTTCCTCCTTTCCTCTCTTGGTTCCTCCTCTCCTCTCTTGTTTCCTCCTCTCCTGTTTCCCCCTCTCCTCTCTTGGTTCCTCCTCTCCTTTCTTGGTTCCTCCTCTCCTCTCTCAGTTTCTCCTATCCTCTCTTGCTTCCTCCTCTCCTCTCCTGTTTCCCACTCTCCTCTCTCGTTTCCTCCTCTCCTCTCTCGGTTCCTCCTTTCCTCTCTCGGTTCCTTCCTCTCCTCTTGTTTCATCCCCTCCGACTTATTTCCTCCACTCCTCTCTTGTTTCCTCCTGTCCTATTTTGTTTCCTTCTCTCCTCTCTCATTCCTCCTATGCACTCTTGTTTCCTTCTCTGCTATCTCATTTCTTCCTATCCTCTCTTGTTTCCTCTTTTCCTCTTTTGTTTCCTTCTATCTTCTCTTTCTCTCCTCTCCGGCTTATTTCCTCCTCTCCTCTCTTGTTTCCTCCTATCTCGTTTCCTCTTATCCTATTTGGTTTCCTTCTCTCTTCACTCATTTCCTTCTATGCTCTCTCGTTTCCTCCTCTCCTATTTTGTTTCCTTCTCTCCTCTCCCATTTCCTCCTATCCTCTCTTGTTTCCTCATTCCCGTCTTGTTTCCTCCTCTCCTTTCCCGTCTTGTTTCCTTCTCTTCTCACCTCTACTCTCTCATTTCATCCTCTCTGGCTTATCCCCCCTGTCCTCTCGTCTTCTTTCCTCCTCTCCTCTCTTGTTTCCTACTCTCTTCTCTTGTTTCCTCTCCTCTCGTCTTCTTTCCTCCTCTCCTTTACTGTCTTACTTCTCTCCTCTCTTCTCTTATTTCCTCATCTCCTTTCCTGTCTTGTTTCCTCCTCTCTTCTCTTGTTTCCTCTCCTCTCGTCTTCTTTCCTCCTCTCCTTTACTGTCTTACTTCTCTCCTCTCTTCTCTTATTTCCTCATCTCCTTTCCTGTCTTGTTTCCTCCTCTCCTCTCGTCTTCTTTCCTCCTCTCCTTCACTGTCTTACTTCTCTCCTCTCTTCTCTTATTTCCTCATCTCCTTTCCTGTCTTGTTTCCTCCTCTCTTCTCTTGTTTCCTCTCATCTTCTTTCCTCCTCTCCTTTACTGTCTTACTCTCCTCTCTTCTCTTATTTCCTCATCTCCTTTCCTGCCTTGTTTCCTCCTCTCTTCTCTTGTTTCCTCTCCTCTCGTCTTCTTTCCTCCTCTCCTTTACTGTCTTACTTCTCTCTCTCTTCTCTTATTTCCTCCTCTCCTTTCCTGTCTTGTTTCCTCCTCTCCTTTCCTTTCCAGTCTTCTTTCCTCCTTTCCTGCCTCTCTTCTTTCCCCCTCCTCTCCTCCTCTCCTCCCCCTTCTCTCTTGCTTACCATCCCATCCACACCTCTACCCTCCCCACCCTAATAGACACTAAAATCACCCCCACCCCGCTCGTCCTCTTCCTCCATCATCTCCCACTTCTCTTCCACCTCTACATCTGCTGACAGTGGAGTTTGTTGTTGTTTTCCTGGCTGGCTCGCCTCCGGAGCTGTCACCCCAGGGTGCAGGGGGGACCCACGGGTCAATCTGTCACCTTCACACCGCTGCAGCTGCCCTCCGCTCATCCACTCATCCATCCCCTCCTCCATCCCTCTGTTTCACTCTTTCACCTTCAGCGGTTCAGCTGTTTTTCTCCAAATGAGCCAAAACAGCATGTGCATAATGAGTTGAATTTGAAGGAATTATTCTCATGTCTCTTCTAATTGGGTGTGTGTGGAAGTCAATGGGAGACCATCAAATTGTCAAAGATAACAAATATTTCAGGCTTAATTCTTGGGAGAAGTGTCGAAAATTATGCTAGTAACTAACATGCTAGTTAACATTAACATAGATACAGGCTAATTACTGCTAACTAACATGCTAGTTCACATTAACATAGGCACAGGCTAATTACTGCTAACTAACATGCTAGTTAACATTAACATAGGCACAGGCTAATTACTGCTACCTAACATGCTAGTTAACATTAACATAGGCACAGGCTAATTACTGCTAACTAACATGCTAGTTAACATTAACATAGGCACAGGATAATTACTGCTACCTAACATGCTAGTTAACATTAACATAGGCACAGGCTAATTACTGCTACCTAACATGCTAGTTAACATTAACATAGGCACAAGCTAATTACTGCTACCTAACATGCTAGTTCACATTAACATAGGCACAGGCTAATTACTGCTACCTAACATGCTAGTTCACATTAACATAGGCACAGGCTAATTACTGCTAACTAACATGCTAGTTAACATTAACATAGATACAGGCTAATTACTGCTAACTAACATGCTAGGTAACACTAACGTAGGCACAGGCTAATTACTAGATTCATATACATTTTTATGGATGTGAAAATGTGCAGCAAGGGTTATTTATTCAAACACATTTACTTTAGAGGTCACGCAACTGATAACGTGTCAGTCAGGAACAAAGATGGAGGCAGAGTGACGTTTTTATGGCGCCACAAAACCTCTCAGGGATGAGGGGGTCAACAAAGTGAGTGACTTTGACCCCGGAGGCCACGCTTCACATCACTCAACATAGTTTTCTGTTAGTAATGACCCCCATCTTTATCCAACCTATATTCCGAAGACGCCCTCCACCCAACCCCCCCCCCCCCCTCTCTGTCCATCCATCATCAGCTGTCCTGTTTCCACGGGGATATATATCTCCCTTACACTGCGCTTCTGCTTCTATTTAAATTACCCGACAATTTTTTATTTATTTTTTTTAATAATATATACAGTAGTTGCCCTCATGTTGTCCTCATGTTGCCCTCATGTTGCCCTCATGTTGCCCTCATGTTGCCTTCATGTTGTCCTCATGTTGCCTTCATGTTGTCCTCATGTTGTCCTCATGTTGTCCTCATGTTGTCCTCATGTTGTCCTCATGTTGTCCTATATCAATGTTCTTTTTAATTCCCCAAAATAACATGATTGATTCCACACAACGCTCTTTGCCAAGTACAAATCTCTACTTTCATTAATTTTGGGGCGTCTTATTCAATTTTACAGCATTTGAAACCAAATTGAAGTGTTTTGAAATAGTATTGAGAGTAAAAGTTGACATATTCCAGTCTGTGATTATCCATGAAATCCGTCAAATTTGACACGTTTTCAAATTATTATCATTTTTTTTATATCCCAAATTTGAAAAATGTTGGAAAAAGCGGCAAAATCGATGAAAAAAAAAAAAGAAAATTACAACCAAAAAAACAAAATCTTCATAATAAGCAACAAAAACGTTGAGATAAGGGAAACAACATTTTTAACAGTCAAAGGGAAGACAAAAAGCATCAACAAAAGCGTTGATTTTCAATTCTGACGGGGAGACAACACGAGGGTTGTTTATTTTTATCGGCCATTATAAATGCCGATACCGATATATCGGACCGCCGATATAGGATGCATTGGTAGACCGTACGATATTCAGATAATCATGCATGTAACAAAGTACAGGATTATCTTTTTGAAGTATTTCAGACAGCAGTGTCACTCAAACTGCAGAATTAATTAAATCCGACTGTGAATGCTGATGAACTGGGAGCCAGCCAACGTATGTAATTAGTCATTTCGACTCACATTTGCATTAAATTACCTCAGCATGCCTCCATATGGTCGCAGTTCCTTCACACTTATGAATACAGAACTAACCGGGAAGTTTGGAGCAAATGCACCCAGGGAGGCGTGGAGGAAGACAAGAATATGTGAGGGAATGCTGGGAAAAGGGAGGAAGTGCAGCAGTAGAAGAAGAGCAGATGGGGCTTGATGGGAAGAAGGACAATGAGGAGTTCAGTTTCCCGTCATGTGATGGTGTTTATTCATCGTCTGTGTGTGTGTGTGTGTGTGTGTGTGTGTGTGTGTGTGTGTGTGTGTGTTCTCCATTACCTTCTATAGCAGAATGAAATATTGTAGTTTTGGTTCATAGAATAAAAACACGTTGCTCGTGCTTCAAGTTACTTTTTACTTTCATAATGATTTTATTATAAGAAGTGAGCAGATGGTCAGGGGCCACGTTGCAGATGCGTCAACACGTTCGTCTGGATCTGAACCTTCATTTCCAGGAAGTGTGTCGTCGTTGTGTAACTCCGGTCTCTTCAGGGGTTGTGGGGGATCCTGAAAGGATTTGGCAAGATTTGGAGAACATTTTGGATTTTGGTTCTTTCTGGGAAGTGATTGTAAAGATTAACAAAGAATATGCTTGAGGCATGTCCTCTCTAACTTGGACGTTTTGGGACCGATCGGTGGGATTTCTGGGGACAAAATCCAGCTATAAAGTTATTTTTAATATCTCACATTACTTCATTTAATGTTGGATGTGACGTTTTCTTTTATCCAGTCAAAGAATTGAATAGAAAGCCTTTTATTGTCATTATACACCAGTACACAGTACCTGTGCAATGAAATGGGAGCAATCCCTTTACAGTGTTGACACAAAAATATAAGAAATATAAGATAAGAATATAAAATATCACAAATATAAAGTCAAAAATATAAAGTGGAGGTAGTGCAGAGAAAGAAGAGGGCGGGGGTGGGGTCCTGAGTCCGGAGAGCGACTGTATACATATATATATATATATATATATATATATATATATATATATTTGAAATATCTCACGTTACCGTATTGTCTGAATACTTAAAATACAAGACGACTGATTGGTGTAAAGGAATTCAAACAGCCCTTCACTAAGAAATGTCGGTTTATTAACAGCTGTATGACTGTACGTTTTCTTACAGAAATTGTCCATAGAAAGTGATTCACAGTTGTATTTGTGTTTATTTATATTTCAGATTGCATTATGGGACCTTTATCTGTCAAAAGTGGAACAAAAAGCATTGAAAATGTGTAAAAAAAGCGCCAAAAAGTAAATAAGAAGCGTTGAAAAAAGCGTCAAAATGACTTAATCTGCAAGAATGTGAAATAACAGAAAACGTTCTGAGTTTTTATTTCAAGTTTGGGTTTTAATTACCGTTAATGAGCTGCTGGCACTTTTTTTCTGTTATTTTACGGATTTATTTCTTAATGTCTCCATTCATTATAATGATAACGAATATTTTCCAGCTGTTGAATTCTTCTAAATACATTTCTGGGGGAGTTGCACGATGGATTGGCATTCGTGGATTCAAATGCCTCGCTGATTAATGAGCAGAGAATGAACAATCAAGCCTGACTTGTGTGCTGACTGCAGACGTGCCCCCATGGCTTGGTCCACCCGTCCTCTCTTTGTCACCATGACAATGGGAGTTATCAGTCTCACTGTGTTTATGAAAGGAGACCGTGGATCAGCGCTAACAGGAAATAAAGTCTCAATTTGAGCGTAATCTTAGAAACCAGAACGGCAAACAGCCTCAGAGAAGCTGATATGTGAATACGTCATATCGGACCACCTTTAACTAAGAAGGCTCACGTGTTCGTACGTCAAAACCTAATTAGCATACTGTATGTTATTGCCGTTTTTGGTGGGAGGTTCAGCTAATGCTACGGTAACGTTGCAGAGATGTGGACTTGAGACTTGGTGACTTGGACTCGAGTCAACCGGAGTCACCGTTTTGATAACTTGATGAAAAATAAATGACTTGAGACTCAACTGTAAGTTACTGACTCGAGACTTGATGTGTGGTTTAATGGCTCAGATGACTTGAGTGTATTCATAAGTTCTAATAACAATGAATGAATATCAGTAGTTATAATACAGTCAATTAATTTTCATACTTTTTGTACTACTTATACCAACTAGCCAGTCATTGTATTAGATGGGCTACTTATACCTTGTCTTAAAGACCATAAAGAATGCATACTACAAGTAACAGTGCAAAATAAGTGACTTGAGACTTGACTGGAGGCACGATGACTCGGAAGACTTGCATGTACTCTATAACTTTGAATGTATAATTGTATTTGATGGGATACTAATACCTTGTAGGCTACCTGTTATAAAGACCGAATACTACAGGTAACAGTGCAAAAAAAGTGACTTGATTTGACTCGACATAACCTGTGACTTGACAAAAAATAAGTGACTTGAGACTTTACTGGAGGCACGATGACTCGGAAGACTTGCGTGTACTCTATAACTTTGAATGTATAATTGCATTTGATGGGATACTTATACCTTGTAGGCTACCTGTTATAAAGACCGAATACTACAGGTAACAGTGCTCCATTTTAGGATTAATAAAAAGTGACTTGATTTGGGACTCGACACAACCTGAGACTTGACTCCCAAAAAGTAACTCAAGACTTGCTTGAGACTTGGAACAAATGACTTGAGACTTTCTTGGGACCTTTTAATTTGATTTCTTCTGAAGCACACCAGTGTTATGCGCAGAAATCAAACCTTCCTCTCTCTTTTCCCTCCTTCCCTGTTTTCAGAGGCAGAAATGTGTCGCGTGTCAGCAGCTAAATGAGAGGATTAGCATGTCATTATAGTGGTTTGAGTCAGCAACGCTCCGCGCTTCATGATGCCGCCGCTGCAAAACAAAATCTCCTTATCGCCTGAAGGGAGAGAAAGCTAATATCCTATATTTAGGTGAGCATTAAGGGCCATTACCCGACAGACAAAGTGCTAAATCCGTAGAACTCGTCTTTTGTTGGGTGTGAGCCCTTTTATTGCATCTGTAAAAAGAAAGGATGGATATCGTCCTTCCCGTCAGAGAAGCTCACCCCCATCTCTGATGTTACCACTCTCGTCTGAACGAGATGAGCTGACAGCAGGTCTGGCACTCAGCGGGGAAGTGAAATTTACGATATGACCTTTAATGCGCCGCTGTGATGGCGAAGCTGCAGGCAGGGAGGGGAGGGAGAATTTGGGTTTTTGAAGATGAGAAGGCGTGTTTTCGAACCTTTTGTGTTGTAAGATGTATCCGTGTTGCAGCTCAGTTTTGAAATGCTGGAGATCCTTTTGTCCCGCTGAGATAAATCTCTAAAGCTGTTCTTCTTCAGGGATTTCAGCCGACTGGTGTAACAGTGAGAGCCAAAACACAAAGTGTGAGATGTTTACGTAGTGCTTGGTTGGCTGACTTTACAGCCAACCAATTGGATGGCCCAATCAACACTGATGTTGCAGATTTATCTCAGGGTTTTTCTTATTATTATTTAACCATTTCATGTTTTGGTATAGCCGACATACTGCTGCTTCCATCCCGACATCCCACATCTTTAACCCTCATGTTGTCCTTGGGTCAAATTGACCCGTTGTCCTATACCAATGTTCTTTTTAATTCCCAAAATAACATGATTGATTCCACACAACGCTCTTTGCCAAGTACAAATCTCTACTTTCATTAATTTTGCGGCGTCTTATTCAATTTTATAGCATTTGAAACCAAATTGAAGTGTTTTTGAAATAGTATTGAGAGTAAAAGTTGACATATTCCAGTCTGTGATTATCATCAACATCCATTCCTTTAATTTTAGTCTCAATAATTCCTAATTTCTGCTTTTCTAACTCAAACATTAGGTATAATTTCCTATAAATGAGGTTTATTGACCATAAATTCAAAAAATAACTGTAAAGCTAAAGTTAATAAGTTAGTGTTACGTAGTGTTGAACATTGAAAAAAGCATCAAAAGTGTTGAAAAAAGGGACAAAAACGTAAGAAAAAGTTAAAAACATCAATAAAAAGCATCAACAAAAGGGTTAACTACATAATGTAACTGTATTTTGTCCACGATCTCCGTGAACTACGTCTTTAATCTGACGGAGAAACATCGGGGTCCTCACACACCAAATAGGGGACAAATATTTGCCTGTGTAGACAACTGAAGAAGCACATGAGGCAGATTTACCACTAAAATCCATAGCTATGATGTCTTGTCCCTTATGAGGTCATAAGGGGCATGACGTCATGGCTTTCAAACGAGCAAAGTGGCAGTTGGTCAAGGCCACACCCCCAGCTTCCACCTTGCCCCCCCCCCTCCTCCTCAATAGCTATAGACACATAAATGGCACATACTAAGGGTGGGACTGGCTCTAGTGGCTGTAAGTCTGCACCAAGGATGAATTTCTGGAAAGAGACTTCAGATACAGTATTAGGGGACCACTAAGGTCTATATAAAAGAGACTTCAGATACAGTATTAGGGACCACTAAGGTCTATATAAAAGAGACTTCAGATACAGTATTAGGGGACCACTAAGGTCTATATAAAAGAGACTTCAGATACAGTATTAGGGGACCACTAATGTCTATATAAAAGAGACTTCAGATACAGTATTAGGGACCACTAAGGTCTATATAAAAGAGACTTCAGATACAGTATTAGGGGACCACTAGGGTCTATATAAAAGCTTCCATAGAGCACCATGTCATGGGACCTTTAACATAGCCTGTCAGCCCACAAAATAACAGCAAGGGGAAGCAATAGGAGTCCATGCGGCCCAGAAGACACCTCAGATTGCAAAACTGTATTTTCACTTTGATTAGCAGTGACCTATATTCTGCAAGATGACACTAAAACGTATATTCTGGTAATTTTTAGGTTGATAAATTCTCTGTCTGACTTTCCTCCCAAGTACAATGACAGCATGAGGGTTAGAGGTCTAGAGCTCACCAGACATTTAACCACCGCTAACTTGTGTTTCCATTTTAATTTCTACTAATGAATTGTCCTGTTCTTGTTTTGTTTTGGGTTTTTTCTTCTTGTTTTTATATACTAAATGTTACTATCCTATGTCTCTTTTACTGTAACTCCAACCTGCCTATTGGACTGCAGATGGAAATTAGCCCTGACAATCTGGCACCTTTACGTGTACTGTTGTGCTTATTAATTAATGTGCATTGTCCTATAAATAAATAAGAATGAAAGTGATCACCCAAAATGGGTTTCCTCAGGAGGGGGGCTGGCGTCTCCCTTAGAGATCGGGTGAGAAGCTCAGTCCTCCGAGAGGAGCTCGGCGTAGAGCAGCTGGTCCTTCGCGTCGAAAGGAGCCAGTTGAGGTGGTTCGGGCATCTGGTGAGGATGCCTCCTCGGGGGTCCCTAAGGAGGTGGTCCAGGCACGTCCAGCTGGGAGGAGGCCTCGGGTAAGACCCAGGACTAGGTGGAGGGACGTCCAGGTGGGAGGAGGCCTCGGGGAAGACCCAGGACTAGGTGGAGGGACGTCCAGCTGGGAGGAGGCCTCGGGGAAGACCCAGGACTAGGTGGAGGGACGTCCAGCTGGGAGGAGGCCTCCGGGAAGACCCAGGTCTAGGTGGAGGGACGTCCAGGTGGGAGGAGGCCTCGGGGAAGACCCAGGACTAGGTGGAGAGATTATATCTCCAACCTGGCCTAGGAACACGGAGCTGGTTGATGTGGCTCGGGAAAGGGAAGTTTGGGGTCCCCTACTGGAGCTGCTGCCCCCGAGACCCGATACCGGATAAGCGGATGAAGATGGATGGAAAGTGATCACTGGTATTTGCAATGAGCATTGTACGGAATCCAATCCAATGTTTTTGTGGTAATTTGATTAAAAAGAAACCCATATTTCAGATATAGACATTTTTTTAGAGGGGTCAGATTTAACCCGAGGACAAATGGAGGGTTAAGAGTTGGTAATGAGAACGGGTTGAGGGGCGCTAATCTATAAGAGGCTCCTGTGGGTCGCATTTGCGGGTAAGGAACGGCCAATATCATGGTGTGGTTTGGAGGACTTGTTGTCTGGAGGACACTTCCTTTGATTTTGCCTTTCATTTATGCTTTGAAGAAAAAAACACAACTCCAGTATATCGGTGTCATTTGGGTAATAACTGAAATCCCCTCATCTTCCCAGTAGACTCTTATCAAATTCCCCGACACTGGGAAAGCCAATCTTTGAAGTCCATGAAATTACAAAAACATGGCCGACCCAGGGGGATCCCTGCTTGGCTGTTGTGTATCTACACCAACAAACACCACTCCATTTCTTTTTTCTTTTCTCCCATGCCCGCATGTCGTCTCATGTGTCCTCAGAAGCATTTGTTTGGTCTGACCCCCCTCCCCCCGCCGCCGCTTTTTACTTGCAAAAGCTGATAAACCGAGGACTTAAAGCCTCCACAGTCGCTGTGTGTCGCTGCGAAGGAGTGTCAACTAAAAGCCTCCCAATGTAAAATGAGATGGGATTGAAAGCAGTTAATAGAGTCGAGGCTGTGATTAGCCTCGGAGTGGCTGCGGTGATCCGGCGCTCGGTATCAGCGGGGTCCCGTCGGCTCTGTTTGCTAGCTGACATGATAGCGCTTCCTGCAGGAAAGACGCTAATTAAATGCTATCATCATTTGTTTATTTCTGCCTGCGGCCATTTCTCAATTTCCTGTCTCTGCTCACCATCACATCTCTTTGTGCCTGATTTTCTGTCACTCCGACTGGCCGTCAGCCTTCATATTCTTTGCTTTTTGCTTTTCATTTTCTCGCCTCTTTCAGTCGCTTACTCTCTGTTTGCCCTTCTCTTTTGATGCCTTGTTTTCCATCTCTTCATCTCCGAGGCTCTCCGTCTCCTTCTTTCTCTCTTCCCTCAGTTGGATTTAGTCACTCTGTTGGCAGGGTTGTTGGCAAACAGAGAGGTTGTTTTTTTAATTTTTTTATGAAGCTTCATTTTGGAGGAACAGCTACTCAGGAGTCCTCCCAGGCACACACTCTTTTGGCTTCTCAAAACGTTGATTTTTATTCTTCAGTTTGCAAACTCGATGGCTGGAGGAGAAACTTGAAAGTTGACGGTTGAAAATGATGAAAAACATAGTTATGAAACAGACTTTTTGGCTTCTTCTTTACTGGGACTGCACTCGATATTTAGTACATTATTATATCAGCATGTGGCCGTGAGGAAGGGTTGGGGTTAAAACGGTACAAGGGGACCACTGGTGTGAATAAAAAACTTAAAAACTTCCCTAAAAACACAAGTTTGGTTATATAAAAAGCTGTTCAAAAGAAACCTAGATATTACATATCTATATTTAATTACTAATAACTAGCATGTTAGTTAGCAGTAATTAGCCTGTGCCTATGTTAATGTTAACTAGCATGTTAGTTAGCAGTAATTAGCCTGTGCCTATGTTAATGTTAACTAACATGTTAGTTAGCAGTAATTAGCCTGTGCCTATGTTAATGTTAACTAACATGTTAGTTAGCAGTAATTAGCCTGTGCCTATGTTAATGTTAACTAGCACGGAACATCCTGTGGAAAATTGGGGGGTTAAAGAGACAGGCGTCTCAGCCAAAGTGTTTTTTGAACATTAAGGCATGTCAACGTGTTCTATTAGAAACCCAAAATACAAGTAGGAACCAGTAGTAACCAGTAGGAACCAGTAGGAACCAGTAGGAACCAATAGGAACCAGTAGGAACCAATAGGAACCAGTTGGAACCAGTTGGAACCAGTTGGAACCAGTAGGAACCAATAGGAACCAGTAGGAACCAATAGGAACCAATAGGAACCAGTAGGAACCAGTAGGAACCAGTAGGAACCAATAGGAACCAGAATACGAGCACAGCGGGTCTCCTTTAACCTCCAATTTGGAACAACTGTGACTCTTTGGCTCCATCTAATGAAATCATTTCTTCTTCTCTTTTTTATTTTTGGGGCATTTCAGGCCTTTATTGACGGGAGAGCTGAAGAAGTGAAAGGGGAGAGAGAGAGAGAGAGAGAGAGAGAGAGAGAAAGGGGGGATGACATGCAGCAAAGGGCCGCAGGCTGGAGTCCATCCTCCATATATGGGCGCCCGCTCTACCAACTGAGCTATCAGGGCGCCCATTTCTTCTTCTCTTACACATTTCTGTACAATAAAGAGAGCTTTTGTCCCTTTTTTTTCAATCATTTTGCACATTTAGAGCCATGTAATTGTATCATGTAATTCAGCTTAAAAAAAACCCAAAACAGTTACATCATCTTTATCACCATCGTCATCATCATCTGTAACTCTTCTCTCTCTCCACCACCGTCTCTTCCCTCGTTCCTCGGAGGCTTTTCATCTTTCGCTCTTCGTGTCTCTCCGCCGTCGAGCCCGTCCCGTTCGACTCGAGCCAATTTAAATTCCATTTGGGAAATCTCATTTAAATTCATGTGGGACGCCTCATTGGCGGGGCGGCGATAAACATTTAGCGCGAGGCAGGTTAAACAAATCAAGAATGCGTTGTTGTAAAGGGGGAGGGCGGGGGGTGTTTGGGGGATTAGAGCAGTGGTTCCCAATCTTTTTCAGCTCAAGACCCAAAAGAGAAACTTGGTGTCTCCCCGGGACCCAAATTTACAAAAAATACACCATGAATCATTGTAACATCTACATTTTTAAACTGTGGACAAAAGACGGAACAAACCATGAATTTAATGTATATGAAGTATATTTATTCCATTATAAAAGCAACATGGGGCAACATGTGGGCAAAATGGGGACAACACAGGGGCAACACGAGGACAACACGAGGACAACACAAGGACAACACGGGGGCAACATGGGGCAACATGGGGCAACACGAGGACAACACGAGGACAACACGGGGGCAACACGAGGACAACATGTGGACAACATGAAGACAACATGAAGACAACATGAGGACAACATGAAGACAACATGAAGACAACATGAAGACAACATGTGGACAACATGAAGACAACATGTGGACAACATGAAGACAACATGGGGACAACACAAGGACAACACGGGGGCAACATGAGGACAACATGTGGACAACATGAAGACAACATGAGGACAACATGAAGACAACATGAAGACAACATGAAGACAACATGAGGACAACATGTGGACAACATGAGGACAACATGGGGACAACACAAGGACAACACGGGGGCAACATGGGGCAACACGAGGACAACACGAGGACAACACGGGGGCAACACGAGGACAACATGTGGACAACATGAAGACAACATGAAGACAACATGAGGACAACATGAAGACAACATGAAGACAACATGTGGACAACATGAAGACAACATGTGGACAACATGAAGACAACATGGGGACAACACAAGGACAACACGGGGGCAACATGAGGACAACATGTGGACAACATGAAGACAACATGAGGACAACATGAAGACAACATGAAGACAACATGAAGACAACATGAGGACAACATGTGGACAACATGAGGACAACATGTGGACAACATGAAGACAACATGAGGACAACATGAAGACAACATGAGGACAACATGAAGACAACATGAGGACAACATGAAGACAACATGAGGACAACATGAGGGCAACATGAGGACAACTTAGGGGCAACATGAGGCCAACATGGGGGCAACTATTGTCTCTATTGTCCTTTCTGTGTCTCCGTCCCCTCCCATCGTCCCTCAGGACCCACACCAACATGGTTTTAATAATGCTGACTTGAATTTAATGAGATGTATGTGTCTGGTTGAAGATCTCAACCAGCTGATCTACTCTAGGTTCGGTTTTTGAAAGTGCCCTTCTGAGGTCATTCTGAGGTCATGCTGAGGTCATGCTGAGGTCATTCTGAGGTCATTCTGAGGCCATTCTGAGGTCATGCTGAGGTCATTCTGAGGTCATGCTGAGGTCATGCTGAGCATTTAGTCTGTTTCTGTATTAGTTTTTCAGGTACGCTAAAGTCGAAAAGCCAGATTCTCATTTTACTCTGCCAACTGGCGACCCAATAAAACTGGTCTGCGACCCATTTTGGGTCCCGACCCTAAGTTTGGGAAACATTGGATTAGAGGAACACAACTCAACTGTCCACGCAGAGATGGAAAGATGAAGCAGTTTTATGATGCGATTGAACAGTTGGATGTTCACCGGGGCCTCTGCGCTCTGCTGTTGCTCTGACAACTTGAATGCAAACATGCAAACACACACACACACACACACACACACACACACACACACACACACACACACACACACACACACACACACACACACACTAATGAAAAAAACATCGCTTCAGTCTCTCTAATCTACTTTGAAGATTCGGATTCCTTTCGTCATGCTCCCTCGCTCAGCCATTTTAAATCTCTCTCTGCAACATGTGATAGTCTCCTGATCCCTCACACACACGCACACACACACACGTGCACACACACACACACACACGCACACACACACACATGCACACACACATACACACACACACACACACTTGTGTTCTCCAATATTTTCTCTCAAGCTTTCCCTGTTTTTGTCTGTCCTCTCTCCCATTTTGTCTCCCCCATCTCATTTCCACATTGTGTCTTTTCTCTA
The DNA here is from genome assembly GCA_013375575.1 of Percina caprodes. Taxonomy (NCBI): domain Eukaryota; kingdom Metazoa; phylum Chordata; class Actinopteri; order Perciformes; family Percidae; genus Percina; species Percina caprodes. Next base: position 2,126,982 of record JABXJD010000053.1, on the reverse strand, counting down.
ATCTTCTGAAACTCAGGGGTGTCTCCCTCTGTCTCCCTTGCTTTCTCTGAGACATCATGGGGGGGGGACACACTGTCAAATGTCTCGTTGTCCTCCTGCGTGCGATACGAGGATCAATACGCTGACACCAAATGTCAATGTTTTAATGAATAAAAGAAGGCGCTTAGACTCCTTAAAGGGGGGGGGCTCCTTAAAGCTGCATTATACCTGATCTCCAGCAGGGGGACTCCTTAAAGCTGCATTATATCTGATCTCCAGCAGGGGGAACTCCTTAAAGCTGCATTATATCTGATCTCCAGCAGGGGGACTCCTTAAAGCTGCATTATATCTGATCTCCAGCAGGGGGACTCCTTAAAGCTGCATTATACCTGATCTTCAGCAGGGGGAACTCCTTAAAGCTGCATTATATCTGATCTCCAGCAGGGGGACTCCTTAAAGCTGCATTATACCTGATCTTCAGCAGGGGGGGGGGGGGAACTCCTTAAAGCTGCATTATATCTGATCTCCAGCAGGGGGGGGACTCCTTAAAGCTGCATTATATCTGATCTCCAGCAGGGGGACTCCTTAAAGCTGCATTATATCTGATCTCCAGCAGGGGGACTCCTTAAAGCTGCATTATACCTGATCTCCAGCAGGGGGACTCCTTAAAGCTGCATTATATCTGATCTCCAGCAGGGGGGGGGCTCCTTAAAGCTGCATTATATCTGATCTCCTGCAGGGGGACTCCTTAAAGCTGCATTATATCTGATCTCCAGCAGGGGGACTCCTTAAAGCTGCATTATATCTGATCTCCAGCAGGGGGCCTCCTTAAAGCTGCATTATATCTGATCTCCAGCAGGGGGACTCCTTAAAGCTGCATTATATCTGATCTCCAGCAGGGGGACTCCTTAAAGCTGCATTATACCTGATCTCCAGCAGGGGGACTCCTTAAAGCTGCATTATATCTGATCTCCAGCAGGGGGACTCCTTAAAGCTGCATTATATCTGATCTCCAGCAGGGGGACTCCTTAAAGCTGCATTATACCTGATCTCCAGCAGGGGGACTCCTTAAAGCTGCATTATACCTGATCTCCAGCAGGGGGGGGGGGACTCCTTAAAGCTGCATTATATCTGATCTCCAGCAGGGGGACTCCTTAAAGCTGCATTATACCTGATCTCCAGCAGGGGGACTCCTTAAAGCTGCATTATATCTGATCTCCAGCAGGGGGACTCCTTAAAGCTGCATTATATCTGATCTCCAGCAGGGGGACTCCTTAAAGCTGCATTATACCTGATCTCCTGCAGGGGGACTCCTTAAAGCTGCATTATATCTGATCTCCAGCAGGGGGACTCCTTAAAGCTGCATTATATCTGATCTCCAGCAGGGGGACTCCTTAAAGCTGCATTATATCTGATCTCCAGCAGGGGGACTCCTTAAAGCTGCATTATATCTGATCTCCTGCAGGGGGACTCCTTAAAGCTGCATTATATCTGATCTCCAGCAGGGGGACTCCTTAAAGCTGCATTATACCTGATCTCCAGCAGGGGGACTCCTTAAAGCTGCATTATATCTGATCTCCAGCAGGGGGACTCCTTAAAGCTGCATTATATCTGATCTCCAGCAGGGGGCTCCTTAAAGCTGCATTATATCTGATCTCCAGCAGGGGGACTCCTTAAAGCTGCATTATACCTGATCTCCAGCAGGGGGACTCCTTAAAGCTGCATTATATCTGATCTCCAGCAGGGGGGGGGGCTCCTTAAAGCTGCATTATATCTGATCTCCAGCAGGGGGACTCCTTAAAGCTGCATTATACCTGATCTCCAGCAGGGGGACTCCTTAAAGCTGCATTATACCTGATCTCCAGCAGGGGGCTCCTTAAAGCTGCATTATATCTGATCTCCAGCAGGGGGACTCCTTAAAGCTGCATTATATCTGATCTCCAGCAGGGGGACTCCTTAAAGCTGCATTATACCTGATCTCCAGCAGGGGGACTCCTTAAAGCTGCATTATATCTGATCTCCAGCAGGGGGACTCCTTAAAGCTGCATTATATCTGATCTCCAGCAGGGGGACTCCTTAAAGCTGCATTATATCTGATCTCCAGCAGGGGGACTCCTTAAAGCTGCATTATATCTGATCTCCAGCAGGGGGACTCCTTAAAGCTGCATTATATCTGATCTCCAGCAGGGGGACTCCTTAAAGCTGCATTATATCTGATCTCCAGCAGGGGGACTCCTTAAAGCTGCATTATATCTGATCTCCAGCAGGGGGACTCCTTAAAGCTGCATTATATCTGATCTCCAGCAGGGGGACTCCTTAAAGCTGCATTATACCTGATCTCCAGCAGGGGGACTCCTTAAAGCTGCATTATACCTGATCTCCAGCAAGGGGGACTCCTTAAAGCTGCATTATACCTGATCTCCAGCAGGGGGACTCCTTAAAGCTGCATTATATCTGATCTCCAGCAGGGGGACTCCTTAAAGCTGCATTATATCTGATCTCCAGCAGGGGGACTCCTTAAAGCTGCATTATATCTGATCTCCAGCAGGGGGACTCCTTAAAGCTGCATTATACCTGATCTCCAGCAGGGGGACTCCTTAAAGCTGGATTATACCTGATCTCCAGCAGGGGGACTCCTTAAAGCTGCATTATATCTGATCTCCAGCAGGGGGACTCCTTAAAGCTGCATTATATCTGATCTCCTGCAGGGGGACTCCTTAAAGCTGCATTATATCTGATCTCCAGCAGGGGGACTCCTTAAAGCTGCATTATATCTGATCTCCAGCAGGGGGACTCCTTAAAGCTGCATTATATCTGATCTCCAGCAGGGGGGGGGGACTCCTTAAAGCTGCATTATATCTGATCTCCAGCAGGGGGGGGGGACTCCTTAAAGCTGCATTATATCTGATCTCCAGCAGGGGGACTCCTTAAAGCTGCATTATATCTGATCTCCAGCATTCTCCGCTCAGCAGCTTTGACTGCAGTCCCTGTGGGGATGATGTTGTTGGTCAGCGTTGCTATGACGTTCATAGCGTGTGTAACTGGATGCCACCTGTTAACCAGGTAACAGTAGCTCCTGTTGTTGTGCTGCACTGAGCCAATAGACGCATCACTGATTTGTTGAGCAGCTGCAAGCGTCCAATGTGTGTTTTCCTTAATTTGTCTTTCATTTTTATGCTGTAAAAAAGGAGCCTGTAAAAGCTGTGGAATTCAATCATTAAAATCAAGATTCACAGTGTTTGGGCGCTTGTCTTGTGTGTGTGTGTGTGTGTATGTATGTGTTTGTGTGTGTATGTCTGTGTTTGTGTGTGTATGTCTGTGTGTGTGTGTATGTATGTCTGTGTGTGTATGTCTGTGTTTGTGTGTGTATGTCTGTGTGTGTGTGTATGTCTGTGTGTGTGTATGTATGTCTGTCTGTGTTTGTGTGTGTGTTTGTGTGTGTGTGTGTATATGTCTGTGTTTGTGTGTGTATGTGTGTGTGTGTGTGTGTGTGTGTGTGTGTATGTCTGTGTGTGTATGTCTGTGTTTGTGTGTGTATGTCTGTGTGTGTGTGTGTATGTATGTCTGTGTGTGTGTGTGTGTATGTATGTCTGTGTGTGTATGTCTGTGTGTGTGTATGTATGTATGTCTGTGTTTGTGTGTGTATGTCTGTGTGTGTGTGTGTGTATGTCTGTGTGTGTGTATGTATGTATGTCTGTGTGTGTGTGTGTGTGTGTGTGTGTGTGTGTGTGTTTCTGCATGTGTTGTTTTGTCTCCTGTCTTTCCCTCTGTTTGATTATACAGATATACAGATACAGATATATATATATATATATATATATATATATATATATATATATATATATATATATATATATATATTAATTTATTTTGCAAGATTTTTCCTTGTTTTTTTGGTCTTTATTAGATAGGATTGATGAAAACATGAAGGGGGCAGCAAAGGACCTCAGGTCGGACTCAATCTCGGATGCACGCTCCACCTGATGAGCTACCTAGAATTTAAATAGCTTTTAATTCATAATTAATCATGTTCACAATAAAATAGGCCCTCCTGGGACTCGTTAGCACTTTGAGGTTTGTCTTGGATTATTATTATTATTATTATTATTATTATTATTATTATTATTATTATTATTATTATTATTATTATTATTATTATCCTTTATTAGCAGCTGACACAGACTTTTAGCACAGACTTGCTAATGGCTAAAGTCTAAAGAAACACAATAACAATAACTCACAATAACACAAAGAAACTAACCAATCGAGACTGACAAGCAACTAACCGACGGAGGCAGTGTTAAATGAGCAACTCCCTATTTCCGTGAAGTAAAATTGCTGTTTTTATCAAGGGAGTCCGGTGGCTTTGAAGAGAGCATCGACAACAGCTCCGGTTCCCTGTCTTTACGGGCTGTAACGGCTATAAACCAATCAAATTGCTTGATTTGAGCAACCTGTTTCATAACACAACATGCATTAAATGTAGTAATGACTCCTCCTGTCCTGCAGGTGGCGGTGCAGGCGGCCAGCAGACCATTCTCCATGAGGAGCAGTGGAAGATGCCGGCTCTGCCAGCACTGCTGCTGTCGATTAACATCGCCGTGCTGCTGCTGACCATGGCGCCGCTCTCCTTCAGCCGGGCCCTCTGTGCAGTCCGCATGGGTGAGTAGGGACACCGGGACCAGGTTTTAGTCCCACAAGGACTCTCTGTCAGTGGTAAAAACTACTGTTGCTGACAACTAGTTTTCTTCATGTTGTCATCATGTTGTCTTCATGTTGTCCTCATGTTGTCCTCATGTTGTCCTCATGTTGTCTTCATGTTGTCCTCATGTTGTCTTCATGTTGTCTTCATGTTGTCTTCATGTTGTCCTCATGTTGTCTTCATGTTGTCCTGCTGTTGTCTTCATGTTGTCATCATGTTGTCTTCATGTTGTCCTCATGTTGTCCTCATGTTGCCCTCATGTTGTCTTCATGTTGTCCTCATGTTGCCCTCATGTTGTCCTTATGTTGTCTTCATGTTGTCCTCATGTTGCCCTCATGTTGTCATCATGTTGTCCTGCTGTTGTCTTCATGTTGTCTTCATGTTGTCCTGCTGTTGTCTTCATGTTGTCATCATGTTGTCCTCATGTTGTCCTCATGTTGCCCTCATGTTGTCCTGCTGTTGTCTTCATGTTGTCTTCATGTTGTCCTCATGTTGTCCTCATGTTGTCTTCATGTTGTCCTCATGTTGTCCTCATGTTGTCTTCATGTTGCCCTCATGTTGCCCTCATGTTGTCCTCATGTTGTCCTCATGTTGTCTTCATGTTGCCCTCATGTTGTCCTCATGTTGCCCTCATGTTGTCCTGCTGTTGTCTTCATGTTGTCATCATGTTGTCCTCATGTTGTCCTCATGTTGTCCTGCTGTTGTCTTCATGTTGTCTTCATGTTGTCCTCATGTTGTCCTCATGTTGTCCTCATGTTGTCATCATGTTGTCCTGCTGTTGTCTTCATGTTGTCTTCATGTTGTCCTGCTGTTGTCTTCATGTTGTCATCATGTTGTCCTCATGTTGTCCTCATGTTGTCCTCATGTTGCCCTCATGTTGTCCTGCTGTTGTCTTCATGTTGTCATCATGTTGTCCTCATGTTGTCCTCATGTTGTCCTGCTGTTGTCTTCATGTTGTCTTCATGTTGTCCTCATGTTGTCCTCATGTTGTCCTCATGTTGCCCTCATGTTGTCCTGCTGTTGTCTTCATGTTGTCTTCATGTTGCCCTCATGTTGCCCTCATGTTGTCCTCATGTTGTCTTCATGTTGCCCTCATGTTGTCCTCATGTTGTCTTCATGTTGTCTTCATGTTGCCCTCATGTTGTCCTCATGTTGTCTTCATAAAAATAAAAAAAAGTGACAAACATTGAAAAAAAGCTTCAAAAGTGTTGAAAAATGGGACAGGAACGTAAGAAAAAGTTACAAACATCAACAAAAGTGTTGATTTTTGTCATTTTGACGATAAGACAACACGCGGGTTAAGTACTCGGATACGGAGGAGGAAGTTAAAGGGATGAATGAGGCCCTCACGCCAAGCTCTCGTCAGTATCTACCCAGAGTACCACTGTCTCTATGAATCAACACACACTTTGTATTTATCCTCCTCGTTCTCTGCTGTTGGAACTTGTTATCACGTGAAGACACACTCTTCTTCTGCAGCACTTATTATTTCTCCTCTCTGTACACTTGTGTTTCCTCCTTCTTCTTCTTCTTCTTCTTCTTCTTCTTCTTCTTCTTCTTCTTCTTCTTCTTCTTCTTCTCCTCCCCCACCGCTGTCTCTGTTTGCCCTCCTGATTCCTCTCCTGCTATCTCTCTTTGCTTTGTTTGTGTTTTTACGAGCCCCTCGAGGCTTTCCCTTTGCCTCCGCCGCTCGCTCTGCGTTTCCACTTCTTCTTCTTCTTCTTCTTCTTCTTCTTCTTCTTCTTCTTCTTCTTCTTCTCATTTTCTTTTCATGCCAGTTTGGATCGTTTGTAAGCGCGAATAAACTCAGCAGAAACTGGATGACTGAGTGTCTCGGTGACGTCCCTCCATTATTAACCCTCATGTTGCCCTCATGTTGCCCTCATGTTGTCCTCATGTTGTCCTCATGCTGTCTTCATGTTGTCCTCATGCTGTCTTCATGTTGTCTTCATGTTGTCCTCATGTTGTCTTCATGTTGTCTTCATGTTGTCCTAATGTTGTCTTCATGTTGTCCTCATGTTGTCTTCATGTTGTCCTAATGTTGTCTTCATGTTGCCCTCATGTTGTCTTCATGCTGCCCTCATGTTGTCTTCATGTTGTCTTCATGTTGTCCTCATGTTGCCCTAATGTTGTCTTCATGTTGTCCTCATGTTGTCTTCATGTTGTCCTCATGTTGTCCTCATGTTGTCCTCATGTTGTCTTCATGTTGTCTTCATGTTGTCCTCATGTTGCCCTCATGTTGTCCTCATGTTGTCCTCATGTTGTCCTCATGCTGTCTTCATGTTGTCCTCATGCTGTCCTCATGCTGTCCTCATGTTGTCCTCATGTTGTCCTCATGTTGCCCTAATGTTGTCCTCATGTTGTCCTCATGTTGTCCTCATGTTGTCCTCATGTTGTCTTCAACATCAAAAAAAAGTGACAAACATTGAAAAAAATCGTCAAAAGTGTTGAAAAAAGGGACAAAAACATCAATAAAAAAAGCATTGACTTCCTAATTTGACGGGAAGACAACACAAGGCACCTCTCCAGCAACCAGTCCACCACCATACTTTGGTCCAATCAGGGACTTGAACCGGCAACCCTTTGGTTCTTAACCCGGACTGACCTACTGCCCCCCACATTATAAGTAAAAGTTCATCCCTCTCCTTGCAGCAGGTAGGCTTGTTTTGTTCATCTCTCTGCCCCCATGGCCCCGTATTCAAATCCTAGTTAATCACGCGGAGCTTGAAAACCTGTGGGCAACGCTACCATGGCAACCGGGTCACCTGGTGACGTGTAATGGCTCACCTTTTACTTTTCCATTAATGGCAGCTGATTGCTCTACATTCTCACACAGACAGACACACACACACACACACACACACACACACAGACAGACACACACACACACAGACACACACACACAGACAGACACACACAGACAGACAGACACACACACACACACACACACAGACACACAGACAGAAAGACAGACACATACTTACAGACAGACACACACACAAACACACACACACAGACACATACACAGACAGACACACACAGACACAGACAGACACACACACACACACAGACACACACACACACAAACACACACACAGACAGACACACAGACAGACACACAGACACACATACACAGACACACACACACACGCTCATACACGCACACGCACACACAGTCACACATACACAGACACACACACGCTCATACACAGACACAGTCACACATACACAGACACACACACACACACACACACACGCTCATACACAGACACACACACAGACAGGCACACACACACACACACACACAGACACACATACACACAGACAGACACACAGACACACACACACAGACACACACACAGACACAGACACACAGACACACACACACCGATATACACTCTTTCATTTCTGGTGGAGTTACAGTGAAAATAAGAGATTATATTATGGAGAAGAAAGACTCTCACATGGGAGAAACAGGAAGTAATGACCACTGAAACAGCCCACACCCAAATTAAAGGAAAAGGCTGGTTTTATATGTTTCTTATAGCCAACAAATTTCCTGAAAAGACCCAAACAAGTAATGTTATCCCGTCTCCGAATACTGTCTGACTTCCTGTCTGTCGCTCTCACTTTGGTTCCCACTGAAGATGTGTACTTTATGTTAAAAAACACCTCACAAGTATATATTTCGTCCCAGACCCAGACCCAGGCTCTTGGTAGGCGGTCTGGGTCTGGGTCTGGGTCTGGGTCTGTCCCAGGTTTCTTCCTAAAAGGAAGTTTTTCCTCGCCACTGTCGCACTGTTGCTTGCTCTGGAGGAAACTACTAGAACTGTTGGGACCTTGTAAATTATGGAGTGTGGTCTAGACCTGCTCTATCTGGTCTAGACCTGCTCTATCTGGTCTAGACCTGCTCTATCTGGTCTAGACCTACTCTATCTGGTCTAGACCTGCTCTATCTGTAAAGTGTCACAAGATAACTCTTGTTATGAATTGATACTATAAATAAAATTGAATTAAATTAACAATAATACCCAACAATTTACCTATAGGACATAGGAACAAACCTGTATACCTTTAATAAAAAGCCAAAGACCCCAAACTGCATTCTTGTAACAAAGATGCAAACCTGTGTGCCGGTGAATCGTATAAATTTACAAGGACATGTGTATAAAATGTGTCCTCAGACTGCGTTGACAATCTTATCCTCAAGCAAACCTTCCAGGAAAAAGGCAATTATAACCACACTGGGGCGGTTGAGTGGTAGAGCGGTTGCCTGCCAATCAGAAAGCCCGTGTCGAAGTGTCCTTGGGAAAGACCCTGAACCCCGAGTTGCCCCCGATGCTGCACATCGGAGCGTAGGAGTGTGCGAATGACTATCTGATGAGCAGGTGGCACATTGTACGGCAGCCCCGGCCACAGTGTGTGAATGTGTGTGTATGTGGTTCCTGTGCTATGTAAAAGCTCTTTGGGTAGTCTCAGATCTCCCATAATGCCACGCAACTCCCCAACATCATCAAAAGTCTGGGTTCACAATCCCTTCTTTTGGTTGAGAGACCCTTAGTGGCAGTCAGTTGCATATTATATGTTAAAAAGTCATAGTATCACAACTAAAAAACAGCATTAAAAGTCATAGTATAGTATGTTGAGTATGATAAGAGAACAAAATAGACCCAACTCACAATATTTTTCAAGAAAACATGAATACTTGAAGTAATAAAGTACAATATAAATGAATAAATGAAACTACCCAAACATCCCTAAAAGGTACAGTCCATTTGAGTAGTAGTAGTATTAGTAGTAGTAGTAGTATTAGTAGTAGTAGTAGTAGTAGTAGTAGTAGTAGTAGTCCGTCTACAACTCGTCCATTTACATGAGCATAAAACCGAAAGGACCCAGCTGTGATTATCAATCATATGTCTGACGATGAGATTAATTGCCCTAACGCTGAGTAGTGACCCAGATGTAACTCTGTGTTATTGTCGCAGGTCTCACGGGTCAATAAATCCCTGTCAAAAGGCAATTTGTGTTTAGGGATGCTGATGCTGACCCCCCCCCCCCCCTTCACCCCCTGCGCCGACTCCCTCCACCCTCCACTTACTTCAGGACATTGGCGGAGATTTGTGTGATGCATGTGGACTCTGGACTTTTGTGTGGAATCAATCATGTTATTTTGGGTAATTAAAAAGAACATTGATATAGGACAACATGAGGACACCATGAAGACACCATGAGGACAACATGGGGACAACATGAGGACAACATGGGGACAACATGAGGACAACATGAAGACACCATGAGGGCAACATGAGGACAACATGAAGACAACATGAGGATAACATGAGGACAAGATGAAGACACCATGAGGACAACATGAGGGCAACATGAGGACAACATGAAGACAACATGAGGACAACATGAGGGCAACATGAAGACACCATGAGGACAACATGGGGACAACATGAGGACAACATGGGGACAACATGAGGACAACATGAAGACACCATGAGGGCAACATGAGGACAACATGAAGACAACATGAGGATAACATGAGGACAAGATGAAGACACCATGAGGACAACATGAGGGCAACATGAGGACAACATGAAGACAACATGAGGACAACATGAGGGCAACATGAGGACAACATGAGGGCAACATGAAGACAACATGAGGACAACATGAGGACAACATGAAGACAACATGAAGACAACATGAGGGCAACATGAGGACAACATGAGGATAACATGAGGACAAGATGAAGACACCATGAGGACAACATGAGGACACCATGAGAACAACATGAGGACAACATGAGGACAACATGAAGACAACATGAGGGCAACATGAGGGCAACATGAAGACAACATGAAGACAACATGAGGGCAACATGAGGGCAACATGAGGACAACATGAAGACAACATGAGGGCAACATGAGGGCAACATGAGGACAACATGAGGACAACATGAAGACAACATGAGGGCAACATGAAGACAACATGAGGGCAACATGAGGACAACATGAGGACAACATGAAGACAACATGAGGGCAACATGAGGGCAACATGAGGACAACATGAAGACAACATGAGGACAACATGAGGACAACATGAGGGCAACATGAGGGCAACATGAGGACAACATGAAGACAACATGAAGACAACATGAGGACAACATGAGGACAACATGAGGATAACATGAGGACAACATGAAGACAACATGAGGGCAACATGAGGGCAACATGAGGGCAACATGAGGGCAACATGAAGACAACATGAGGACAACATGAGGACAACATGAGGGCAACATGAGGACAACATGAGGATAACATGAGGACAAGATGAAGACACCATGAAGACAACATGAGGACAACATGAGGACACCATGAGAACAACATAAGGACAACATGAGGATAACATGAAGACAACATGAGGGCAACATGAGGGCAACATGAAGACAACATGAGGGCAACATGAGGGCAACATGAAGACAACATGGAGACTTTATTGATCCGGTGGTGAAATTCACACACTAGCTGCCGGTGTTATTTTGGTGAAAATAACTCAAAAGTAGTGCAACGCATTACAATTTAGAGTCAGTAATCTTGTAATAGAACTAATTACTCAAACATGAGAGTAACTAGTAATCTATAATATATTACATTTTGGAAGTAACTTGCCCGACACGTTATTGTGTGGACCCTCATCATCATGCAGATACTTTCTACTCCGGCAGGAATAAAAAATCAAGTTCATAAATATTGTAGTGAAGGAGTTTAACAATTCAGCAGCATCGGTGTCCTTCAGCTGTTGCTAAAAACCTCCATGAATTATTTCAGTGTATCAGTCATTCTGAAGGAGTCATTAGCTTCCCTCCCTACAGAGGAGAGTGTGTGTGTGTGTGTGTGTGTGTGTGTGTGTGTGTGTGTGTGTGTGTGTGTGTGTGTGTGTGTGTGAAAGGTAGTTTGTCACCGCAGAACAGCGATGACATTAATCCTTAAAAAATGACATTCTGGGCATGAGTCATTTTGTAAGTGAAGATGTCTGTTTTTATTGAAAAGGTAAATGTCTCATTTTAGGGGAAAACCCAAACTGAATATGAATGTAAAACCTTTTAGTGGAAGAAACTTTTTACCCCTTTTATCCGACCTCTGAGTCTCTTTAACCCTTGTTTGGTATTCAGGTCAAATTGACCCAGTTCAAATTTTTACAAGAAGAAAAATGGTCCAAGTTCCATGTTTTCTACCTGAAATCAACGTTCTTACCTTATTTCCTGTGATACACATGTATTTCTGACTCAGAACATTATTCACACACTTATGTTTCTTCCATAGTGGATTTTTTTATTTATTTTTTACTTAATTTTTATTTTTAATAATCATAATAATCATAATAATCATAATAATCATAATAATCATAATAAAAAGTAATAATAACAGTAAATATAATAATAATCATAATAATCATAAAAAATAATAATAAAAAATAACAATAATAATAAATATAATAATAATAATAATTAAAAAAATTATAATAATAATACATATAATAAAAATAAAAATAATACAAATAATACAAATAATAAAAATAATAATAATAAAAATAATAATAATAATAATAATAATAATAATAATAATAATAATAATAATAATAAAATAATAATAAATTTCTTTATAGAGCTCTCTCCATCAAAGTGCTTTACAGCAAGAATACAATTTAAATACAAACAGTACAAAAAATTAATTTTATTTTAATTATCGAGACAGTTAAAAATTAAATTGCACTATACATAACATCAAATAACAAGCATACATAAACAACACATACATTAGGAACATACATTAGGAGATGCTTCAGGTGTACAGTAGTAAGCATAAAGTACAATTATAGAATACAATTAAATTGGAAAAAAATAATAATAATTGGTAACCATCTCTGATTAAATCTCTCTAACTTCTCGCTGTTATTTCCTCCATGATAATACATTTTTTATCCTTTTTCTCCATTCAGATATACTGGGATGTTGTGGTTTCAGCCAAGAGGCTGTGATTATTTGGGGATTTTTAACATGAATTATGACCTTATGACAAAAAACGAACCCCACTTCCATTTTTAATTGTTAATTGTTAACTTTTTTCTACCTGAAATCAACGTTCTTACCTTATTTCCTGTGATAAACATGTATTCCTGACTCAATTCAGAACATTATTCTGGATACGACACATGGTGTTTCCAAAGTGGATTTTTAACATGAATTATAACCATATAATTTGTCCTTTGTCGCCTTTTCGTAGTCTTTGTCGCATTTTTTTTGCCTTTTTTTTTGCCATTTTGTCACCTTTTCGTTGCCTTTTTGATGCCATTTCGTTGCCTTTTTGATGCCATTTTGACGCCTTTTTGATGCCTTTTTGATGCCTTTTTGATGCCTTTTTGTAATTTTTTCGTAGCCTTTTTGTCGCCTTTTTATCAACTTTTTGCCGCCTTTTTGTAATTTTTTCACAGCCTCTTTGTCGCCTTTTCGTAGTCTTTGTCGCATTTTTTTTGCCTTTTTTTTGCCATTTTGTCGCCTTTTCGTTGCCTTTTTGATGCCATTTTGACGCCTTTTTGATGCCTTTTTGATGCCTTTTTGATGCCTTTTTGATGCCTTTTGATGCCTTTTGATGCCTTTTGTAATTTTTGTAGCCTTTTTGTCGCCTTTTTATCAACTTTTGATGCCTTTTTGTAATTTTTCGTAGCCTTTTGTCGCTTTTTATCAACTTTTTGCCGCCTTTTTGTAATTTTTTCACAGCCTTTTTGTCGCCTGTTTGTCACCTTTTCGTCGTGGATTTTTAACATGAATTATAACCTTATGACAAAAAAACGAACCCCACTTCCATTTATAATTGTTAATTGATTATGAAGTAAATTGTATTTCAGAATTGCTTTTAAAACCCCAAATAAGTCCCGGGTGAATTTGACCCAAGGGACACGAGAAGGTCCCGAAAGGTGAAGACAACACGAGGTTTAAAGCTGCAACGAATAAATGAATTTGAAAAAAAGTTAAAAAACAGTGATGAGAAGAGGAGAAAACAATCAGATAGAAGCAGAGAGAAGCGACCCCGCCAGACGAAAGAGAAGGAAACAAACCTCTTCGTTGGCCCGGAGCTTTATTCTGAAGGATTTGAGAAAATAAAATACTTTTTACCAACACGCCCTGCGGCTCGACTTTAACAAAGTATCTCCGCTAAATGACTCTCAAACTTCAACGGCAGACTTCGTCTCTGATTACGACCTTCAAGAGATTATTTAAAATGAACATATTAAAGCGATAAGAAAAGGATCTGAGGTGGTCGTGTTGCACAATGACTGTATGTTCCTTCCTTTGCAAGTGTTTTTGAAATAGTATTGAGAGTAAAAGTTGACATATTCCAGTCTGTGATTATCATCAACATCCATTCCTTTAATTTTAGTCTCAATAATTCCTAATTTCTGCTTTTCTAACTCAAACATTAGGTATAATTTCCTATAAATGAGGTTTATTGACCATAAATTACGCAAATAACTGTAAAACTAGAGTTAATAAGTTAGTGTTATGTAGTGTTAAACGTCAAAAAGAGTGACAAACATTGAAAAAAGGGTTGAAAAAAGGGACAAAAACGTAACAAAAAGTTAAAAACATTGATTAAAAGCGTCAACAAAAGTGTTGATTTTCACACGGGGGTTAAATAAAGGTTTCTATATTGCCTTTGTTTCATTATTTGCACTGTACTGTGAATTTCATTCTTTTATTCTGGTATTCAACCTGTTTTTGATTTATTGTTTTTA
>JABXJD010000053.1:2100000-2107500 GCA_013375575.1 Percina caprodes | reverse complement strand
TGGAAAAACTGGAAAAAATCCATCTCGAAGCTCGTAATCAAGTCCCGAGCCTGAAAGCTTCTGTCTCTCTGTTCGTCTGTGTGGGGGGGTGGTGGGGGGGGGGGGTACTGTATCGATACACAGACGCCAAGTATGGATCTTTTATTATATATGTGCTGCAGTGCTGTGAACTAACAGAGAAATGTTTCTTTTGAAGTTGAATTTGAAGTTGGAAAAAAAGGTTATAAATCGCAGAATTTTGCAATTTGTTTAAAATCGCAATAATATCGTATCGTGGCATAAGTATCGTGATGTTATCGTACTCTCCTCGGACTTGGATTGCCCTCTCTGACCCTCCCCCCAACCATCTGAGGGCACCACAGACTACTGAGACCTTTAAAAAAGGACTAAAAACTTTTCTTTATAAGTTATAAATCGCAAAATATCGCAGAATATTGCAATTTGTTTAAAATCGCAATAATATCGTATCGTGTCATAAGTATCGTGATGTTATCGTACTCTCCTCAGACTTGGATTGCCCTCCCTGACCCCCGACCATCTGATGGCACCACAAACTACTGAGACCTTTAAAAAAGGACTAAAAATGTTTCTTTATAGGTTTTAAATCGCAAATATTATATCGCAGAATATTGCAATTTGTTTAAAATCGCAATAATATCGTATCGTGTCATAAGTATCGTGATCGTATCGTACTCTCCTCGGACTTGGATTGCCCTCCCTGACCCCCGACCATCTGAGGGCACCACAAACTACTGAGACCTTTAAAAAAGGACTAAAAACTTTTCTTTATAGGTTATAAATCGCAATATATTGCAGAGTATTGCAATTTGTTTAAAATTGCAATAATATCGTATCGTGGCATAAGTATCGTGATGGCATCATATCGGGAGGGGTCTGCTGACCGGCCCCCCCAGTACTCTCCTCGGACTTGGATTGCCCTCCCTGACCCCCGACCATCTGAGGGCACCACAAACTACTGAGACCTTTAAAAAAGGACTAAAAATGTTTCTTTATAGGTTTTAAATCGCAATATATTATATCGCAGAATATTGCAATTTGTTTAAAATCGCAATAATATCGTATCGTGGCATAAGTATCGTGATCGTATCGTACTCTCCTCGGACTTGGATTGCCCTCCCTGACCCCCCCCCCGACCATCTGATGGCACCACAAACTACTGAGACCTTCAAAAAAGGACTAAAAACTATTCTTTATAGGTTATAAATTGCAATATATCGCAGAGTATTGCAATTTGTTTAAAATCGCAATAATATCGTATCGTGTCATAAGTATCGTGATGGCATCATATCGGGAGGGGTCTGCTGACCGGCCCCCCCAGTACTCTCCTCGGACTTGGATTGCCCTCTCTGACCCTCCCCCCAACCATCTGAGGGCACCACAGACTACTGAGACCTTTAAAAAAGGACTAAAAACTTTTCTTTATAAGTTATAAATCGCAATATATCGCAGAATATTGCAATTTGTTTAAAATCGCAATAATATCGTATCGTGGCATAAGTATCGTGATCGTATCGTACTCTCCTCAGACTTGGATTGCCCTCCATGACCCCCCCTCCCCCCTCCCCCACTGACCATCTGAGGGCACCACAGACTACTGAGACCTTTAAAAAAGGACTAAAAATGTTTCTTTATAAGTTATAAATCGCAAAATATCGCAGAATATTGCAATTTGTTTAAAATCGCAATAATATCGTATCGTGGCATAAGTATCGTGATCGTATCGTACTCTCCTCGGACTTGGATTGCCCTCCATGACCCCCCCTCCCCCCTCCCCCACTGACCATCTGAGGGCACCACAAACTACTGAGACCTTTAAAAAAGGACTAAAAACTTTTCTTTTTAGCAGAACCTATGAGTTTTAACCTTGCACAATAATGTCGTTGCACTATTTATATATATATATATATACGTTAAACTGATGTTTTTACCGTGCTTTTATGATCTTACCTGTGGCACTTTGAGGTTTGTCTTAAATGGAAATTGCATTGCAAAAAATGTATTATTATTATTATTATTATTATTACTATTATTATTACTTAGGTCAGGTTGCAGCAGTAAACATTATATACCTCCAGGTATTAACATGTGATCTTCCTCTGGATACATTTTCCATAGCCCTCCTCTGTGAGCATGCTTTTCCTTCGCATTCATCCCCCTCTCCGATAACGCGGGTGCATTTTTTCCCCCAACGTCCCTTAAAGTGCAAAGCGGGCGAGTCAGCGGGGGAGGCGGCTACAGAAATAAACATGGCAGGTGTTACTGTACACAGACGCCAGGTCCTCTCTCTTTAAAATTTCTAGTAGGTGGAAAAAGAAGCGATGACAATGTGTTTTTTAAAATTTTTTTATATAAGCTGCAGCTGTTCCAGAAGCTTCGCTCTGCTCTATGTTCAAATCCAAGGACATCAAATCTATTTTAGGTCATCTTGCTGCTGCTGATGTTTTCTCTTCTCACACTCTGTAAAGGTTGTTTTTCAGCTGGCTGACATTCAGCCATTGTTGTCCCATTTAGATCTGCAGACGAAGGCAGTGTGTACCCGCATCTCATAGTCTCGCTATGAGATTTGAATATGAGATTTGAGCTAGGAGGGTCAGGCTGGTCCACACGGCATTCCTGGATGGGAGAAAAACCAGCTCTGGTTTATCGGCATTTCTTGAACCCAATCACTATCGCCTTGGGTGGCGCTACTGGGGGGCAGTAGCTCAGTCCGTAGGGAGTTGGGTTGGGAACCGGAGGGTCGCCGGTTCAAGTCCCCGTACGGACCAAAAAAGGATGGTGGTGGACTGGTAGCTGGAGAGGTGTCAGTTCAACTCCTCGGCACCGCCAAGGTGCCCTGGAGCAAAGCACCAAACCCCCAACTGCTCGGAGCACCTTTCCATGGGCAGCCCTTACCCCCACACACACACTGCCATCTCTCCATTAGTGCATGTATAGGTACTGAGCATGTGTGTGTAATTTAGGCCTGTGTGTAACAACAACAACAGAGTGTAAATTGTAATTTCCACTTGTGGGATTAATAAAGTATGCATTATTATTATTACACGCCGGACAGAGCCACGGCGCCGCTGCAAAATAGCCTCGGAAAGGAACTTGTGTTGGTAGAGCATGTGTACGTCCAAAGGTTGTTTTAGTGGTGCAACAGGAAACTCAGGTGCTAATTTACTACCCACCACACACTCTATGTATGTCTTTATTATCTGGATTTATATTTTCCCATTACGAGTACTTACTTTCTCAATATTATTTATAATATGGTCACACTTCAATATCATTTATATTAGATTAGTTACTTTTGCTATATTACATATTCAATTTAATTTTAACATCACTTACTTACTTACACTGTCATATTCTTTTGTACTATGGCCACCTTTCATTTTTATATAATGCCACTTTACATTCATTCAATACTTTTTGCACATTGTCTGTTGTTTGCCTGTTTGTTGTTTTGCTTTTTACTGTAGGAAATGAAGTATTATCTAATCTCTAATCTAATCTTATGATATGCTTCCTTTAGTGATTATAGGGTAGGAACAAACGACCGTATATGGTTTAGAGGAATTTAATTTGGAATATTTTCAGCACTTTACCAGCCTTGTTAAAGTTGGGTGTCCACTGCTGCTGGGATCGGTTAGTTTCTTGGCGTTATCGCGTGACTTTGTTGTTTTCAAAGGGATTAGAGACTAACAAACTAACTAACTAACCGGCAGAGGCAGCAGGTTAGAGCAACAACTCCCATGTTCTGCAACGGTAAACAGTTTTCCGCCATTTTTTAGATTCCCTCCTACACCGTTGCTCCAATTGCCACCAAATGTTCAGTGAATCATCAATGGATCAAGCTTATTAAAATTTTTTTCAAAGAAGTCTGATGCCTTTGAAGAGAACATAGATAATTGGCAGTTTGACAGCCATAAAGTGGTGAAAATATTCTAAATATAGCGTACACTTAATTTGACTTGCTCTTGTGTGTAATGTCGCGTACAGTTTTGCGTCCTCTAAAGTAGTGAAGAGTTAACGACCACTATGGCGGAACAAACAAAGAAAAATCGGATGACAACATACGATGAAACTCCAAAAACATGCCTGTGATTGCCGCCAAAGACAAAACGGAGATCTTTGAGATTGTAAGTAATATGGGCTAGGGTAGTATATCATGACAAGTGTGAAATATTGTTTAAACCCAATAAACGATCATTTTTTCAACTGCACCTCACCATTGAAATAATCATTCAATTGCAATCGTGACTTACCTATGTGAAAATATCAGCGTATCACTTACGCAACGTGTAGATCGAATGTTCTCAGGTCTCGTCGCATTTCCGTCAGTTTCTACTCTGATCCATTTGTCAAACTCGTTCTGTTCACTTCCAAAACGCAGCATCCTGTACAGCCGGCGTTTGACCACAATTACCATGAAAACTATAAAAAAAAAAAGGTTAAACGCATGTGTTCCTAAGAAGCTGTGTGAGGAACTTAGGCCAATCTGAATGTCTTCGGTATCAGGAGATGCATATAAATAGCCCAGTGGCTGTCGGAGTATTAGTAGCTGTAGGGCAAAAGAAATGCTAATGCAGAGAAGTGTGTTGACTGAAAAGTTTCTCCTATACCAACAACAGCTAAATTATTTGTCTTCCCTGAAATAACCATGGAAAACATTGCAAATATGAACAATAGATAGATAGATAGATAGATAGATAGATAGATAGATAGATAGATTAAATGACAGCTATCTGTAGTTTTTGGCTTTTGTACGTGGAAAATAATAAATGGAAAATCCTCCTCCATGGTGCGTTCAGTTGCCTCTTTAAACCCATGACGCGTTCAGTTGCACCTCGTAATGATGTTGCCTTCCACATAATACATTGATCCCAGTCACTATAGAATTGAGGCATACAGCTTATTAAATAAACGCTGGTATTGGATCGGTATTGGCCGATACCCAACGCCAGGGACGGACTGGGACCAAAAATCGGCCCAGACTGGCCCAACACATAAGGTCACATATACAATATCTTTGTATATTTGTATATTTATGCCAACTCCTACTCCTTAAAACTACTGATGCCATGTAATAAGAAAGCAAGAATCAGCGAGAGTTGACACATTACAAACTTCAAAAAAGTGCCATTTGTTAATACAACAAAATAGTATTCTCCTCATGCTCAAAATACAAGATATATATATATATATATATATATATATATATATATATATATATATATATATATATATATAGGCCAGTTAAAATTGGCCAGTCCGCCATTTTACATCCACCTTTCTCTTGGATGTCCTAAGATCTCATAACCCCGGGTATGGCAGGTCTGTTGGTACACATTCTTCATTTCTGAACCCTTCTCTCCGTGCAGCGGCCATTTTGGATGACCAGTCGGCGTGTGGTCGTGGCGAGCGCCTGGCGCTGGCTCTGGCGAGGGAGAACATCAACAGTCTGATGGAGGGCTCCTCCCAGGCGAGGGTGGAGGTGGACGTCTACGAGCTGCAGACGGACTCCCAGTACGACACCACCGACACCAGTAAGTCTCCATGCTCTCCTTCATCTTCTTCAATACCTGAACCTGTGCAGCCGCTCTCACGCAGAGCTATGTAGCATCAGCATTTATTTAACAGTAGTGCATCAGGTCCAGGTGATTATCCCAGGCTCAGTAAACCTGCACTTTAAACAACACATGTTCATCGGAGCCTCACACCAGTACAATGAATAGTTAAAATGGGTTTTTTTCAACCTGGACTCTATTTTCCTGTGTTTTTGTGTCTAAGTGACTGATAGGAACAACAAACTTTGCCATTGGTCCAGTATTGAGTGAGATGAAGTTACGGTGTATGTAATTCCCTCTAAGCACACTCCAAATCCACCTTGAGGGTTAAGGCAACATGAATAAGTGGAAAAATGTTCTTTTTCTATATCTCCACAACAACTGAGCATAATCTACTGATAAGGAACATGTAATACAACCAAAACCTCTAGTATCTAGTGTAATTCCCTCTAAGCACAGGCAGACACAAGTGGTTTTCTTGCTACTGGTCTATTGAAGTCCTTGCTCCGAATCCACCGTGAAAACTAATAAGACAACATTGACAAGAAAATATATAGAAACGATGTTAGCTTAACATAAATACCATGCACAGCATGTGGAATACCATTTACCAAAGTAAAATGCAGACGAACAAAAGAAATACCTCGTTGGCTGCATGCTACGAAGAAAAGGAAGTCTTTGAGTCTTCAGGGGTAGACCCCCTCACATCAAGGTCTGCTTCAGCCAGCATGAAACCTTTACCGTAACACACACACATGTCCATGCTGTCTGCTGCCCGCTGGTGTTAACCCTCATGTTGTCCTCGGGTCAAATTGACCTCTTTTACTATATCAATGTTCTTTTTAACTACCCTATTTTAATTCCCCAAAATAACATGATTGATTCCACACAACGCTCTTTGCCAAGTACAAATCTCTACTTTCATTAATTTTGGGGCGTCTTATTCAATTTTATAGTATTTGAAAAACAAATTGAAGTGTTTTGAAATAGTATTGAGAGTAAAAGTTGACATATTCCAGTCTGTGATTATCATCAACATCCATTCCTTTAATTTTAGTCTCAATAATTCCTAATTTCTGCTTTTCTAGCTCAAACATTAGGTATAATTTCCTATAAATGAGGTTTATTGACCATAAATTCCACAAATAACTGTAAAAATAGAAGTTAATAAGTTAGTGTTACGTAGTGTTGAAAATGTCACAAAAAGTGACAAACATCAAAAAAGCATCAAAAGTGTTGAAAAAAGGAACAAAAATGTAAGAAAAAGTTAAAAACATTGATAAAAAGCGTCAACAAAAGGGTTGATTTTCAATTTTGACGAGAAGACAACACAAGGGTTAAGCAGCAGTAGAACTCACGCGAGAGCAGCCCAACGAGACTTGTAAATTACTTCAAAATAAAAGCGTAAAAAACAACTGTTACCTTAATAGAAAAAAGGGAAGAATAAGAATTATAAAATGTAATTCTAACAGTTACAGTGTAAGTTAATAGGGCGATTTGCGAAGGTCCGCCCTTCGAACGCAGCCAATCACGGTCCAGCCTCAACGAGACGCCGACATCAGCTCGGACAACTCCATAGGAAACAACAGGAAGGCATAGCAGGGAAGCATACAATTTGAAATTAATGGTGGATTTATGAAGTTTATTTACCCCAAAACTTGATGAATCACCATAACCAATGGCCGGTACCCCGAGAGGCTAGAAACTGGGGTATATTTCATCCATTTCCCAAACGGGATAAGAAGAAATGTTAACTGTGGATCAGACTGTGTGGCGGACCAGAATATCAACTTAACGTCAAAAACATTAACATGGACGTCTTCATTTGTTCAAAGGTAAGGCAACATTTAATATACTCCTCACTCTGTCACAAACAATAGTAGTTTTGACCCTCCTATCGGTTTTGTTAACAAACGGAAACAGAGAT
>JABXJD010000053.1:2047500-2095000 GCA_013375575.1 Percina caprodes | reverse complement strand
GAGGTGAGTCACATGTGGCTCCAATGACATGAAACCTCAGATGTTAAAGGGTAACTACTGTTGTTTTCAACTTGGACCCTGTTGTCAGTATTAAGCACAATCGCTGCAATTGGCATTACAAGCTACAGTGTAAGTCAATAAAGCTATTGTCCAGTGCGTGTTTTGCCACTGAAATGTTCAGGTTAATATTCTAAGTGTCTGACAACATTATGGGAAGGATTTCTAAGAAGGTCGACCTATCTATTAAAGAGTAAGATCCTTTTTTTAACATAAAAACATCCGCAAAATTGCATTTGCTAAAGCAACCAGACTCCATGTAAATAAACAGTAATTTAAGCATTGTAAAATACACTTCATTCAAAGTGGACAGAAACAATATAAAACTATGAAAAGCCATTTTGGGTCGTCTTTCCACTTTTCCAACAATCACAACTCTAGTGTTGCTTGAAATAAACACACAGCTCACTGATTTACATGTGACAATATGTTGGCTCTATGCACGTTAAAAGTATTGTTTTTTCAAATGAAGTCTGGTGGGTTAAGCGCTAGTGACCTCAGAGCTGTTTCTGGTTAAACATAAAGGTCTCAAAGAGGTTTTAAAGGGGACATATTATGCTTTTACGTGTTTTCTGTCATATCTACAATGTTATCATGTTGGATTTTCATGTTAAATGTTGCCAACTTCAAATAATGAGGCAAACGTATATGAGACGAATCGCTGTGAGCGAAAACATTCAAATTTCCAAGTGTTACGCATCTCTAAGCTGGTCTTCTATGATTGATCATCTGCTCCTAGTAGGCAGGACTGGAGGGTTTTTTGTTGTTGTTGTTTTTTTAAGCCACTGCAGACTTAACATTGTCCCATATAACTTCATGCTAATAGTAGTAAAATATGTCATCTTGGCTGCCGGTGTCATTAAATTCTCCCCAATTCCGGGTCACATTACTCCTGAAACATTTTCTGTTTATGTAGTATTTGGTTTAAAAGCGTAGCATTTGTAGAAATTGCTGCTATATTCTTTTAGTGGCCACTGCTAACTATAGTAGCTACATGGCTAATGGCAGAAATCATTGTCATCTTGGCGGCCAATGCTGTTAAATTCTCCCTAATTCCGCGTCTTATTACTACTGAAACATGTCTGATTGGGTAGTGTTTGGTTCAGAAGCATTTATCTGGGATTGTTGACGGTAGAAAGTGCTGCTTTGTTTAAGGTGACCAGATTTCTCAGACAAAATCCGGGGACATTTTCAGCTCAGAGGTGTATATACCTCCAAAACACGTCATGTTTTTATTTTTGTAAAACTTAAAACGGGGACACTAGACCTAGAGCTGTTCCCCCCCCCCAAGGTCTGATCCTAGACTCACCCCTGCTGCTAGTTCATACTCCACTCCACTACACCTCAGAGGGGAATGTTTCAAGATAGAAAGTCTTAATATTTCAAGATAGAAAGCCCTAATATTTCAAGATAGAAAGTCCTAATATTTCAAGATAGAAATTCCTAATATTTCAAGATAGAAAGTCCTAATATTTCAAGATAGAAAGTCCTAATATTTCAAGATAGAAAGTCCTAATATTTCAAGATAGAAAGTCCTAATATTTCAAGATAGAAAGTCTTAATATTTCAAGATAGAAAGCCCTAATATTTCAAGATAGAAAGTCCTAATATTTCAAGATAGAAAGTCTTAATATTTCAAGATAGAAATTCCTAATATTTCAAGATAGAAAGTCCTAATATTTCAAGATAGAAAGTCCTAATATTTCAAGATAGAAAGTCCTAATATTTCAAGATAGAAAGTCCTAATATTTCAAGATAGAAAGTCTTAATATTTCAAGATAGAAAGTCCTAATATTTCAAGATAGAAAGTCCTAATATTTCAAGATAGAAAGTCCTAATATTTCAAGATAGAAAGCCCTAATATTTCAAGATAGAAATTCCTAATATTTCAAGATAGAAAGTCCTAATATTTCAAGATAGAAAGTCCTAATATTTCAAGATAGAAAGTCTTAATATTTCAAGATAGAAAGCCCTAATATTTCAAGATAGAAAGTCCTAATATTTCAAGATAGAAAGCCCTAATATTTCAAGATAGAAAGTCCTAATATTTCAAGATAGAAAGTCCTAATATTTCAAGATAGAAAGTCTTAATATTTCAAGATAGAAAGTCCTAATATTTCAAGATAGAAAGTCCTAATATTTCAAGATAGAAAGTCTTAATATTTCAAGATAGAAAGCCCTAATATTTCAAGATAGAAAGTCCTAATATTTCAAGATAGAAAGTCTTAATATTTCAAGATAGAAAGTCCTAATATTTCAAGATAGAAAGTCCTAATATTTCAAGATAGAAAGTCCTAATATTTCAAGATAGAAAGTCTTAATATTTCAAGATAGAAAGTCCTAATATTTCAAGATAGAAAGCCCTAATATTTCAAGATAGAAAGCCCTAATATTTCAAGATAGAAAGTCTTAATATTTCATAATGTTGTAATGTACTGAACTACTGACAGCTTATGCTTTATTACTTCAGGCTTGTTTCTCCAACAACTCATTGAGAATCCGATACAATGAAAACTATTGAGGACATATTTTCCTTTGACATTGATGCAGTATTAAACGAGATCGCTGAAGTCGGCAGCAGAGAAACAAGCTACAATGGAAGTTAACAGGATAATTGTCCAGCTTTACGTTCATATAAGTGCTCGTTTTGCTGCTGACAGACTCAGATTAATATTCCAAGTGTCTGACAACATTATGGAAAGGATTTCTAAGGAGGTCGACCTTCCTGGTAAAGATTAAGATCCTTTTTAAAACATAAAAGTCCGCGAAATTGCGTTCGCTAAACCCACCAGACTCCATGTAAATAATCAGTGATTTTAGCATCGTAAAACACGGCTTCTAGAACATCTCTGAGCTCTGAGCAGCGCTGGCTCTGGCTGTCTGGAGGCTGCGTGTGTAGGGATTGCGACTATCGGCTACATTCGGTCAGTATTTTCTTTCTTTCATTCTAATTTCGGGTCCGTCAGTCACAGTGAAATCCGGGGACATTTCCGGGGACAGATCCAGGCGGGGACAGGTCGCCAAAACCGGGGACTGTCCCCGGAAACCGGGGACGTCTGGTCACCCTAGCTTTGTTCCACTACAATCTAACGTTAGCATGCTGCTAACTATTAAGCTGCTATACGCTAACGTGACATAGCTGTACTCTCGGCCCATGCTGGTCATTTCTCCGGTTACTTTACTGCTGGGTCATGTCTGGTTGTGTAATATTTGGTTAAGAAGCCTTTATTGGTGATTTTTCATGGTACAAGGAGCAAGCTGGCCAATCAGAGCAGTTGTGCTTATTTCTTTTTTTAACATTAAAGCATGTGAACTTGTATAAACACAAATGCATAATGAAGATAATCCTGAAAATGCTATATAATAGTTCAATCTCTGCAGGGATCCTTTCCATTATGTTGACAGACAGAAGGCATATTTGCAGTGCAGATACACTGCAGCCCGGTCTGCGGCTGCTGGACACAGCGTTCAGGCTTAAAGGTCCCAT
Source organism: Percina caprodes (assembly GCA_013375575.1). Classification (NCBI taxonomy): domain Eukaryota; kingdom Metazoa; phylum Chordata; class Actinopteri; order Perciformes; family Percidae; genus Percina; species Percina caprodes. The sequence continues at coordinate 2,091,456 of JABXJD010000053.1, read as the reverse complement.
GGCATGAGGTTTTAACATCAATATGAGTTCCCCAGCCTTCCTATAAAAGGACAATAAAGGTCCAGGTTGAAAAACACTGAAATGACCCATTAAAGCCATTTTTGATGGATTTTAAAGGGTTTAACTGTTCTCAATCTGGTCTCTAAGCCTCTCACAGACAGGGCTCGTATTGTTGAATCCTTTTGCTCTGGATTTAACAGAAGCCCTGCATATCAGAGTGAAGCTCAGCCGAGCTAATGACTGTTTGCCATTCAGACCTCTGCAGGTGTGAGCTCAGGTGATCTCGCTGAGCGGCGGATCACACGGGACATTTTGGCCTCTGACCTGATTCTTTCGTTTGTCACTGCATGTGATTCATTTTCCAGTTTGTCATTCATGTTGCATCTTAAGTACAGACGCTGTGAGTCACAGGTCCCCTTGCTCTGTGGAGTTTAAAGCGCCCATATTATGCTAATCTTCAAGTTCATAATTGTATTTTGAGGTTGTAACAGAATAGGTTTACATGGTTTAATTTTCAAAAAACTCCATATTCTTGTTGTACTGCACATTGCTGCAAATCCTGTTTTCACCCTGTGTGTTTGAGTCTCTGTTTTATCTCCAGAGTGAGACATCTCTCTAGTTTTATCTCCAGAGTGAGACATCTCTCTAGTTTTATCTCCAGAGTGAGACATCTCTCTAGTTTTATCTCCAGAGTGAGACATCTCTCTAGTTTTATCTCCAGAGTGAGACATCTCTCTAGTTTTATCTCCAGAGTGAGACATCTCTCTAGTTTTATCTCCAGAGTGAGACATCTCACTAGTTTTATCTCCAGAGTGAGACATCTCTCTAGTTTTATCTCCAGAGTGAGACATCTCTCTAGTTTTATCTCCAGAGTGAGACATCTCTCTAGTTTTATCTCCAGAGTGAGACATCTCACTAGTTTTATCTCCAGAGTGAGACATCTCACTAGTTTTATCTCCAGAGTGAGACATCTCTCTAGTTTTATCTCCAGAGTGAGACATCTCACTAGTTTTATCTCCAGAGTGAGACATCTCACTAGTTTTATCTCCAGAGTGAGACATCTCTCTAGTTTTATCTCCAGAGTGAGACATCTCTCTAGTTTTATCTCCAGAGTGAGACATCGCCCTTCTATACTATCTTTGTTGGGAGCTGCACATGCTCAGTAGCTCGGTAAGATCCCATCAGCTGATAACTCTTTCTCCAGCTTTGGTCAGTCCAAGGCAGGATCAGCTGGGAGACTTCTTCTAGACCAGGACCACTTGTGGAATACCTGCACAACAGGGACAGGAAGTGGAACAGGGACAGGAAGTAGAACAGGGACAGGAAGTAGAACAGGGACAGGAAGTAGTTCTGTTGGAGATTATGGTCAACTAGTGGGTGGAACAGTGTTTTGCCATTGAGAACGAGCTAGCAAAATATCATGAAAAACTGTGCATATAGCCCTGACAGACAGCTGAGATGACACTTATGCTCCCCAGAGGAGGAGCACTTTTCATTTTTCCCTTCCGGGACTTTGCTAAAATAATGCTAGATTGCTAGGTTTTCTTCTTTCTTATCTTCTGTAAAAACTCCATAAATCCTTTGATATTAATGTTTCATCTGAGTGGAGGTGAACACAAACTCCCGCTGTGATTTCTGCATGCATCACTTTTCTAATACCACTGGTGATCCAGGCGTCGCTCCCTTTTCAGATATCATTTATGAAAGTGAACAAAGACTCGATTATCAGCGAGCGTCAGCGTCTGATTAAAGCTTTCTGTTATCTGAACTGTCTGCAAAGCCTGCAAGGTTTGATGGTTTTCATAAAAAAAACAAAAAATCACATTTGTTCCCTTGATGTTATCACCTCTCATCCTCTTTTCCGTCCCTCTTTATCAATCTCTTCCTTCCGTCATCTTGTTTCCATTCCTCGCTATTCCTTTCATTTTCCTTGTCTTTCCCTTCGCCTCCTTTCCTCTATTTTAGTCCACCTTTCTTTATTTTTCCTACCCTAATGAGTCTTCTTCCTCCTCCCCCATACCCGCAGATCCCTCACGTGAAGATCGGTCCGGAGGAAACCCCGAAGCTGCCGTACCTTCGCTTCGCCTCGGTGACGCTGTACCCGAGTAACGAGGACCTGAGCCTGGCCATCGGGTCCATCCTGCGCTCCCTCGGCTACCCGACGACCAGCCTCGTCTGTGCCAAAGCAGAGTGTGAGTCTGTCTGGGAAGTGTGTGTGTGTGTGTGTGTGTGTGTGTGTGAGACGTCTGTTTCCATTGTCTGCTCCACATCTTACAGTATTGGGTACCGGCCCTCCATCTGCCTTGATGGAACCTTAGACGTAGACTTGTCTTTATTAACCCTTTTGGGATGACTCCTGCAAGGAAATTGAAATTCCAGCATCCGTTTTTGTAAGAAATACAGTAAAGGCAGTATAGAGAAAACAATAATAACAATAATAATAATAATAGTGTGTGTGTATGTATGTATGTACGTACGTATGCGTGTGTGTGTGTGTGTGTGTGTGTGTGTGTGTGTGTGTGTGTGTGTGTATGTATGTATCTACGTACGTATGTGTGTGTATGTATGTATGTATCTACGTACGTATGTGTGTGTGTGTGTGTGTGTGTGTGTGTATGTATGTACGTACATATGTATGTATGTATGTACGTATGCGTGTGTGTGTGTGTGTGTGTGTGTGTGTGTATGTGTATGTATGTACGTACATATGTATGTACGTACATATGTATGTATGTATGTACGTACGTATGCGTGTGTGTGTGTGTGTGTGTGTGTGTGTGTGTGTGTGTGTATGTATGTATCTACGTACGAACGTATGTGTGTGTGTGTGTGTGTGTGTGTGTGTATCTACGTACGTATGTGTGTGTGTGTGTGTATATGTATCTACGTACGTATGTGTGTGTGTGTGTGTGTGTGTGTATTTATCTACATACGTATGTGTGTGTGTGTGTGTGTGTGTATGTATCTACGTACGTATGTGTGTGTGTGTGTGTGTGTGTGTATGTATCTACGTACGTATGTGTGTGTGTGTGTGTGTGTATGTATGTACGTACATATGTATGTATGTATGTACGTTTGTGTATGTATGTATGTGTATGTATTTTTTAAACCTTATTTTGAAAATTCATATAAACTCTTTATTTGAAATCTTTTTCCCAAAACTTTTCACATTTTTCTCCAGGCTTTGTCGATGTTTTTGTCTTTATTTCCACTGGTTGAAGGACCTTTTTTAACAATCCAAGGCAAGGCCTTTTTATTTGTATGGCACTTTTTAGCTGCAGGGCAACTCAGTGTTTTACATAAAACATCACACACATTTTTATTATTAAAAATTATATAAAAATTATTTAAAAAAATACAAGATTAAGAACAGGAAATAAATGTTAAAAACAATGAATACAAAATTAAAAACAATAAATCAAAAACAGATTGAATACCAGAATAAAAGAATGAAATTCACAGTACAGTGCAAATAATGAAACAAAGGCAATATAGAAACCTTTATTTAACCCCCGTGTGAAAATCAACACTTTTAATCAATATTTTAAACTTTTTCTTACGTTTTTGTCCCTTTTTTTTCAATGTTTGTCACTCTTTTTGACATTTAACACTACATAACACTAACTTATTAACTCTAGTTTTACAGTTATTTTTGTAATTTATGGTCAATAAACCTCATTTATAGGAAATTATACCTAATGTTTGAGCTAGAAAAGCATAAATTAGGAATTATTGAGACTAAAATTAAAGGAATGGATGTTGATGATAATCACAGACTGGAATATGTCAACTTTTACTCTCAATACTATTTCAAAAACACTTCAATTTGTTTTCAAATGCTATAAAATTGAATAAGACGCCCCAAAATTAATGAAAGTAGAATCAATCATGTTATTTTAGGGAATTAAAAGGAACATTGATATAGGAAAACAGGTCAATTTGACCCAAAGACAACATGAGGGTTAAAAGAGCGGCGCGTTGGTGCCGATCTACAGTTTACCGGGAGTCTGTTCCAGATATACGGAGCATAGAAACTGAATGCGGCTTTTCTCTTTATATCAATATGCATTTTGGGCGTGTACAAATCCACTTTTGCTACATTAATGGTGGAAAAAAGGATCCATGCGCAGAGCGAGAGAGAGAAAGAAATGAACCCTAACCATAACGCCAGATACTGACTGGTTTTTAGACCTCCAGTATCCCCGGAACCACCAATACAGTAAAAAACTGCACATTTTAGAATGGCCTTTATTGTGGCCGGCGTGGCTCGTGTTTGAAAACAAACAAACACAAACAGTTAATGCCGTAGAACTTTGATTTTATTATCCAGCTTATCCAACAATACATACATATACCACTATAAAGAAGATTTTCTTGGAAATTACGTGGTATTTGATCGGGGCATGAACACCAGTACTCGCCGATACCGCTAACGCCATTTTAGGCGTTATCGCAGACTTTTCTGATACTGGTATCGGAACATCTCTACTTTAAAGAGGTGATTAGTTTATGTAATGTTGGGATCATTTGGACATGATTAAAAAGTATATATTATTATGAAAAGTATATATAAATATGCAAATTCACACTTATTTTCAAAATCGACCTTTTGTTTCCTCCGTTTCTCTTTCCTTTTGTCTGTCCTTTTGCTTCCTTCCTCTCTTACATTGCTACTTTCTCTTTTATCCCCTCCACTTTTCCTTCATCGATCTCTCTCTCTTGTTTTTCCACCCGACTGGGCTGCCCCGGCTCACTGTTTCAACGCTCTTCTGCTCTGCTGCAGACTCTCGCTCTCAGCCTTTTACCGTATCCTCGCCATGTTAACGCCGGTGTTTAACGGGCTTGCGTCTTGTCGTGAACGTTCAACCCTGCTTGATGAATGCTTTATGGCGTCGATTAGACGAGACTGCTTCGGCCAGGGCCGGACTAGGAGAGACACTGAATCTTAAAACCGAGGTGATGCAAGGGCAGCAGCCTTTTTCTAAAAGCTGCCCAGGAAAACTTTAAAAAAGGAAACTCATCTACTTTTGAACAAAAAAGTATATTTTCAACTGCAGTACACTAGATATCATGAATATGTTTTATGGACATAGAATGTAAAATGAATGGACTACTGTTACAGTATACAGTATACTATATCCTTATATTATGAACGTCTGCTGCTGTTACAGTATACTATGTACAGTATACAGTGTACTATATCCTTATACTATGAACGTCTGCTGCTGTTACAGTATACTACGTACAGTATACAGTATACTATATCCTTATACTATGAACGTCTGCTGCTGTTACAGTATACTAAGTACAGTATACAGTGTACTATATCCTTATACTATGAACGTCTGCTGCTGTTACAGTATACTACGTACAGTATACAGTGTACTATATCCTTATACTATGAATACTATGAACGTCTGCTGCTGTTACAGTATACTAAGTACAGTATACAGTATACTATATCCTTATACTATGAACGTCTGCTGCTGTTACAGTATACTACGTACAGTATACAGTGTACTATATCCTTATACTATGAACGTCTGCTGCTGTTACAGTATACTACGTACAGTATACAGTATACTATATCCTTATACTATGAACGTCTGCTACAGTATACAGTTACAGTATACTACGTACAGTATACAGTATACTGTATCCTTATACTATGAACATCTGCTACAGTATACAGTTATAGTATACTATGTACAGTATACAGTATACTAAGTACAGTATACAGTATACTATATCCTTATACTATGAACGTCTGCTGCTGTTACAGTATACTACGTACAGTATACAGTGTACTATATCCTTATACTATGAACGTCTGCTGCTGTTACAGTATACTACGTACAGTATACAGTGTACTATATCCTTATACTATGAACGTCTGCTGCTGTTACAGTATACTACGTACAGTATACAGTGTACTATATCCTTATACTATGAATACTATGAACGTCTGCTGCTGTTACAGTATACTACGTACAGTATACAGTATACTATATCCTTATACTATGAACGTCTGCTGCTGTTACAGTATACTAAGTACAGTATACAGTATACTATATCCTTATACTATGAACGTCTGCTGCTGTTACAGTATACTATGTACAGTATACAGTATACTGTATCGTAATACTATGAACGTCTGCTACAGTATACAGTTATAGTATACTATGTACAGTATACAGTATACTGTATCCTTATACCATGAACGTCTGCTACAGTATACAGTTATAGTATACTATGTACAGTATACAGTATACTGTATCGTAATACTATGAACGTCTGCTACAGTATACAGTTATAGTATACTATGTACAGTATACAGTATACTGTATCGTAATACTATGAACGTCTGCTACAGTATACAGTTATAGTATACTATGTACAGTATACAGTATACTGTATCGTAATACTATGAACGTCTGCTACAGTATACAGTTATAGTATACTATGTACAGTATACAGTATACTGTATCGTAATACTATGAACGTCTGCTACAGTATACAGTTATAGTATACTATGTACAGTATACAGTATACTGTATCGTAATACTATGAACGTCTGCTACAGTATACAGTTATAGTATACTATGTACAGTATACAGTATACTGTATCATAATACTATGAACGTCTGCTACAGTATACAGTTATAGTATACTATGTACAGTATACAGTATACTGTATCCTTATACCATGAACGTCTGCTGCTACCCAATTGATTCCTAACTCCGCCCCTGCTGTAGGCCTGCTGCGATTGGAGGAGCTGGTCCACCGCTTCCTGATCTCCAGGGAGACGCTGTCAGTGCGGATGCTGGACGACAGCCTGGACCCCACCCCCCTGCTGAAGGAGATCCGGGACGACAAAGTGGCCACCATCATCATCGACGCCAACGCCTCCATCTCCTACCACATCCTCAGGAAGGTCAGGATGCCAAAGGTTTTATTGCTCCTTGTCAACACTATGTGAGTCGTGCGTGTGCAGAACGGGCGCCATCTTTGACAGCTAGCTACGGCAACACCACTTGGACAAACCATGTTTCCAACATGATATGAAACCCAAAAAAGTCCATACATAGAAATATAGGCCTACATGTATGCATATACTTACAAATGCATTGTGGGACTGGCTCTAGTGGCTGTAATTCTGCACCAAGGCTGAATTTTGGGAAAGAGACTTCAGATACAGTATTAGGGGACCACTAAGGTCTATATAAAAGAGACTTCAGATACAGTATTAGGGGACCACTAAGGTCTATATAAAAGAGACTTCAGATACAGTATTAGGGACCACTAAGGTCTATATAAAAGAGACTTCAGATACAGTATTAGGGACCACTAAGGTCTACATAAAAGAGACTTCAGATACAGTATTAGGGACCACTAAGGTCTTTATAAAAGAGACTTCAGATACAGTATTAGGGGACCACTAAGGTCTATATAAAAGAGACTTCAGATACAGTATTAGGGACCACTAAGGTCTATATAAAAGAGACTTCAGATACAGTATTAGGGACCACTAAGGTCTATATAAAAGAGACTTCAGATACAGTATTAGGGACCACTAAGGTCTACATAAAAGAGACTTCAGATACAGTATTAGGGACCACTAAGGTCTTTATAAAAGAGACTTCAGATACAGTATTAGGGGACCACTAAGGTCTATATAAAAGAGACTTCAGATACAGTATTAGGGGACCACTAAGGTCTATATAAAAGAGACTTCAGATACAGTATTAGGGGACCACTAAGGTCTATATAAAAGAGACTTCAGATACAGTATTAGGGACCACTAAGGTCTATATAAAAGAGACTTCAGATACAGTATTAGGGACCACTAAGGTCTATATAAAAGAGACTTCAGATACAGTATTAGGGGACCACTAAGGTCTATATAAAGAGACTTCAGATACAGTATTAGGGGACCACTAAGGTCTACATAAAAGAGACTTCAGATACAGTATTAGGGACCACTAAGGTCTTTATAAAAGAGACTTCAGATACAGTATTAGGGGACCACTAAGGTCTATATAAAAGAGACTTCAGATACAGTATTAGGGGACCACTAAGGTCTATATAAAAGAGACTTCAGATACAGTATTAGGGGACCACTAAGGTCTATATAAAAGAGACTTCAGATACAGTATTAGGGACCACTAAGGTCTATATAAAAGAGACTTCAGATACAGTATTAGGGACCACTAAGGTCTATATAAAAGAGACTTCAGATACAGTATTAGGGGACCACTAAGGTCTATATAAAAGAGACTTCAGATACAGTATTAGGGACCACTAAGGTCTATATAAAAGAGACTTCAGATACAGTATTAGGGGACCACTAAGGTCTATATAAAAGAGACTTCAGATACAGTATTAGGGGACCACTAAGGTCTATATAAAAGAGACTTCAGATACAGTATTAGGGGACCACTAAGGTCTATACAGCTACAGGTATTACAGGAGAAATGGAAGCTCTGTTATGCTAAATGAAAAGACCTCTACGTCTTTATTTCCTGCTTCGTCTGTCTGTTTCTCTCCCTGCGGTGGTTGCAGAGTAGTACAGGACTTTCAGACGCGGGTTGGTTTGCTGCCAAACTGGCCCGGTAGAGTCGAGCGACTTTACAGCCCCAAACTAAATCTACCAGCTCTTGGCAGGGTTCAGTTTCCCTCTCTGCCCGGTAACCTTGGGGGCAGAACGCCTCCCAGACGAGCTCCGGGGGTGAGGAAAGGTTAATGGATTATTAACCGAGTCAGACTGGAGCTCTTCACTGAGAGGTTGCCAGTTCAAATCCCAGCCCGGCTGAACATTTGTGCCAACAGACTTTGAGACAGGTGTTTCTTTTAGAACATGTTTACATACTTTAATTTTCAAAAGCCACAGTGCTTTTCTCATGCTGTCTTTTTGAATATACCTGTATTCCCCTTCTGTCTGAAAACGATCCGTTTTAGCACCTGTCTCTTTAAGACCCCCCCCCCCCGCCCAAAAAAGCCCAGTTTTCACTGATTGGTCAGCGTATTGCATCTTGAATTCCCATCTTGTATATGTTCAAATATTGTTTTTATATTTTATTCACATTGCTCCATGTATATAGTCTGTATGTATATTGTATTCTAGTATTTCATTTATATTTATATTATGTGCTGTGTGATTTTGCTGCTGGAACACTATAATTTCCCTTTTTTTAGATCAATATCTATCTACCTACCTACCTACCTTCTTACCTACCTACCTTCTTACCTACCTACCTACCTACCTACCTTCTTACCTACCTACCTACCTACCTACATACTTACCTACCTACCTACCTGCCCACCCACCCACCCACCCACCCACCCCTGCCCACCCACCTTCCCTCCACCCACCCACCCACCCACCCACCCACCCACCCACCCACCCACCACCTTCTTACTGCCTTCCACCCACCCACCCCCCACCCACCCACCCACCCACCCACCCACCCACCTCATGCCCACCTGCCCACCCACCTCTCACCCACCCACCCACCTACCCACCCACCCACCCACCCACCCACCCACCTGCCTTACCCACCTTCCTACCCACCCACCCACCCACCCACCCACCCACCCACCCACCCACCCACCTCCACCCACCCTCTTACCCTGCCACCCACCCACCCACCCACCCACCCACCCACCCACCCACCCACCTTCCACCCACCTTCCACCCACCTTCTTACCCACCTCCACTCCACCCACCCACCCACCCACCCACCCACCCACCCACCCACCCACCTGCCTTCCACCCACCTGCCACCCACCCACCCACCCACCCACCCACCCACCCACCCACCCACCCACCCACCTACCCACCCACCCACCCACCCACCCACCCACCCACCTTCCACCCACCTTCCACCCACCCACCCACCCACCCACCCACCCACCTCTTACCCACCTCCACCCACCCTGCCACCCACCCACCCACCCACCCACCCACCCACCTTCCACCCACCCTACCTACCTACCTACCTACCTACCTACCTTACCTACCTACCTACCTACCTACCTACCTACCTACCTACCTACCTTCTTACCTACCTTCTTACCTACCTACCTACCTACCTACAGAATGAGCTTCTTTCATCTATTATTCTCCTTCTTATTATTACTTCCCAAACCATTTCTGAACATCTTTTTACCACCGACTAATCCTGTAGTTGTATTCCGACACAAAATCACCGCTTCGTGTTTGTGTTTTCTATTTGAGGCTATGTACTTCCTGTTTCAAACATCAGTTTCTTGTATTTTCTCCTCTGGGGACGTGCAGGCCAACGAGCTGGGGATGATGTCAGCCTTCTATAAGTACATCCTCACCACTATGGTAAGAGCTTTGTCTTTTCTTGTCGCAAGTCTTCCATTGAACTCCACTTCTCCTTTTATTCACATCCTCATAAAGACGATTGGTAGTCGTCTTTCATCTGTGCAAGTAGCGGTTTCTTCTTCTCTTTCCTTCCCTTTGAAGACATATTCAAGACATATTCGAAACATCATACTTGAGGTAGAAAAGAGACGCGAGCGGGGGGAGGGGGGGGGGGCTGGCCGTGATTTGGACAGATTGTTCAGGACGAGGATATTTCTACCATTTGTCTCTCCAAATCAGGGACACTCCCCCAGCGCTAAGAGACTTCCGTTGATATTTATTTGTTTATGTCACATTGTCATTGTGTATTTAAACACAATTTCATGAGGTACAATGATCATATACAGGACGCATGAAATAGGGAACCTCAAATAAGCTAATAAAAGCTTTTCGGAGGGGGCCCGAGGACATAACTTTGGAAAAAAAAGATAGGCAGATATATATAAAACAGATAGGCAGATATATATAAAACAGATAGGCAGATATATATATATATATAGAAGAATATATAAAAATGTGCGATTAATTGCAAGTTAACTATGATATTAATGCGATTAATCGCGATTAAATATTTGAATCGTTTGACTTCGCTACTTACAATCACTTCTAAAATGCCAGTGGAGGGTGTAGAGGGGTAATTAACGGGTGCACACCTGTGGGTATTTGTTACAAAGGGGCGGAGCAGCATTTTGCACAAGTTGAAGGCGGGAAAAAGAAGTTTGATTGAGGCCAACATTAATTGCGTTACAGTAAAATCCAGCCTTGAACTAACAATTTTGGGGGGGGAGCATATCCTCTGCATCCACCCTGAGGTCTAAGCCTATGCCCCCAGGTACTGCCTCCTCTCCTCTCTCACCTCAACCAGTGCCAACATATATATCCTCTTTTACCCATAAATCCTCTCCTCCTTCTCCTTTCTCTTCTCATCAGAGATGCATGCTGGTCCCGTCATCGTTTGTCATCATTATGATTTCACTGTCTGGTGTCGTGCCCTTGTGCAAAGAGACTTTGCGTGGATAATAACTCTCAGTCCCGGTCTCCGCCTCATCTCCAAACGCCACCGTGTCGCAGACTTTAACGGAGCCGTTTGCAAGGGCGCTTCACGCCACGCTTGCAAAAAAAAAAAACCAAGGGCGAAAGTACCGTTCAACCAGCAGAGCCCTGGATACGGACCAAATCTGGAAATTATTTCCCAACCTCACCACTCCCACACACACTCACACACCCGCAGCACTGTCTTTGACCTACCTTTAACTTTGTGTTGAACACGCTCCGCCGACTGTGACAAGGCGACTCCGCTTCATACGGTATGTAGAGTTCAGTTTGGCTACAAGACGTCGGAGTGTGGAAAGTCAGGAAAACAAGTGGCTACAGGAAAGAAGCTGCAAGAGACTTAGGGGCCCTTTAACCCTCATGGTGTCCTCGGGTCAAATTGACCTGTTTTTCTATATCAATGTTCTTTTTAATTCCCCAAAATAACATGATTGATTCCACACAACGCTCTTTGGCAAGTACAAATCTCTACTTTCATTAATTTTGGGGCGTCTTATTCAATTTTATAGCATTTGGAAAACAAATTGAAGTGTTTTTGAAATAGTATTGAGAGTAAAAGTTGACATATTCCAGTCTGTGATTATCATCAACATCCATTCCTTTAATTTTAGTCTCAATAATTCCTAATTTCTGCTTTTCTAACTCAAACATTAGGTATAATTTCCTATAAATGAGGTTTATTGACCATAAATTCCCAAAATACTGTAAAATTAAAGTTAATGAGTTAATTTTAAACGTCAAAATAAGTGACAAACATTGACAAACGTGTTGAAAAAAGGGACAAAAATGTAAGAAAAGTTAAAAACATTGATTAAAAAGCGTCAACAAATGTGTTGACGTTCAATTTCGACGGGAAGACAACACGAGGGTTAACACCTACCCAGTTTGATCCAAACCAAAGTAGCCGGTTCGAAACCTCCCCTGGACCACAGTCAAGGCCCAAACAGCTGGAAGTCTGTCCGACTAAAGGAGGCAAGGCTTTATCTGTATATCACATTTCAGCAACAGGCCAATTCAAAGTGCTTTACATAAAACATAACAGAGCAGTTAAAAATGAGATTTTAGGCTGCTAGTATGGGACAATGTATAAGCCGTTGCTCTATATACGTAATCCACCCGCAATCCCAGAATGGGCCGGTCCCACCGGACTCACCTCTTAATATTCTTCATATGCTTTTATATATTGTCATACAGTTTCAATAATGCAACTTATATCAGGTAGGTAGTCTCGGTCCAAATAAAACTAAACCATTTTCCGGTATTTTTTCTAGTGTGAAAGCATTTTTAAACTAGTTTTTCTTTTGTTTTTGGACATTTGGAGCAAATACAAGAAGTTGTGGCAGTCAATCGTGGCGTTGGTACGGTAACCACTGCAGTGCTAGGCAAGAACTGCCCTTCTAAAGCATTCACGCTTCGATTGGCCAGGCGATTGGAGGGCAGAGCAGCATGTAGACGGGGTTTAGCCAGTAGTATGTAAGAGGGAAATTCCACGTAGGGAGGCTGGTTGGGGGTCGGGGGGTCAAACCCAGGACTTTCACCCAGGAGAGCGGGGTTCGTGTCCCGTGTGTGTCCTTAACCGTCCCGTTACCACGAGTCACTGAACCGTGAGCCCACCCACGAGCTTTCCCTAAACCCACCCGTCCCGTTACCGCGAGTCACTGAACCGTGAGCCCACCCACGAGCTTTCCCTAAACCCAACCGTCCCGTTACCGCGAGTCACTGAACCGTGAGCCCACCCACGAGCTTTCCCTAAACCCACCCGTCCCGTTACCGCGAGTCACTGAACCGTGAGCCCACCCACGAGCTTTCCCTAAACCCAACCGTGCCGTTACCGCGAGTCACTGAACCGTGAGCCCACCCACGAGCTTTCCCTAATCCCAACCGTACCGTTACCGCGAGTCACTGAACCGTGAGCCCACCCACGAGCTTTCCCTAAACCCACCCGTCCCATTACCGCGAGTCACTGAACCGTGAGCCCACCCACGAGCTTTCCCTAAACCCACCCGTCCCGTTACCGCGAGTCACGGAACCGTGAGCCCACCCACGAGCTTTCCCTAAACCCAACTGTCCCGTTACCGCGAGTCACTGAACCGTGAGCCCACCCACGAGCTTTCCCTAAACCCACCCGTCCCGTTACCGCGAGTCACGGAACCGTGAGCCCACCCACGAGCTTTCCCTAAACCCACCCGTCCCGTTACCGCGAGTCACTGAACCGTGAGCCCACCCACGAGCTTTCCCTAAACCCACCCGTCCCGTTACCGCGAGTCACTGAACCGTGAGCCCACCCACGAGCTTTTACTTAACCTAACAGCATCAAAAGGGACGCTAATAGTCCCGACCAAGCGCGTGTTATATGATGCTAAATCGTCAATAACAACGACAAAGGCACCTGACCAAGGGTCCGTCTTTTACGAGATGGGAGTGAGAATGTGTTAACTACTTGAGGCCAATTAGGCTGCTTCATAGGGGGACGGGGGGGAGGTCTTGCCTAGAACTGCAGTGGGATCCATAAAAACACATTGTTGTGTAATAAGAGAAGCGTAGCTCCTTTACAGCTCAGTGCTGAGTGTGTAACGGAGGATATCAGAGCAGAGAATACATTAAGTGGTAGTAAATGTCCAGTACTGGTTTCGGCTTGTCTTGCAACAACTCCTCAAAACCTGAGTTACGTTCCTGTGTCTTGCTTCTCAACAACAAAACAAAAAGGGGGGTCAAGGTGACATTCTGGGTGAGGTAATCAGTGAGTCCCAGGTATTGATTAATATTCTCATCAAACCCTTGCAGGTATATAATGGTCATGTTCTCCCGAATGGGGGCAGAAAGGCACCTGAATCTTCTTTATTGCTTTTTAAAACTCACACAAATCTGAGACAGAAGCTGCCACGTGCTTTCTTGAGGGTGCGCTGAACCGACCTTGTCAGTTGTTACCAAAAAAAATGGCTTCTTTTTCTCAAACGGACGTCCTGTGTGGACTGCAGTCCCAGCAACGCCGTGCCCTTCTGGGATACTGACGCATTGTTTTCCTCGCTCGGCAGTGCTGACTCCTCCAGCCAACTGCTCTTTGTCACGGCTGGCAGGCCCACCGTCTGACTGTGTACTTGGCTCGAGCTGAAATTGGTTTGGCAACTGGCAACCCGACCGGCGGCAACAACAACAACAACAACAGCAGTACCTTCCCGCCAGGCCGGGATGGGGAAAAGGAATTAACCTCACACACAGGTTAGCAGTTGTGCTAAACAGCTGGACAGAGCAGGTTCCAGGGTCTGAATACTTCCTGGACCTCGGACTGAAGCCCCTCCCCCTTCCCCTTCCTCCCTTACCTCACACCCTCTACAGACAGTTTCTGCAGACTGGGTAGATTCTGTGCCAGAGTATTTTTAACTTGCTTACGACGCAGTCAAATGATGACAGTGACGGTCCGTCCGTCCAACAAGTTGGTCCAGAGTGAGACCCGTCTGGATTTCTCTTTTATTTACTAAAAGAAACCACAATGACACAAGAAATACAACATGGAGAGGAGCAAAGTAACTTCTCTGCCATTGCCATATTGCTACGAACGCGCTAAGCTAACCTGGCTCGTTAACAAGGACAAAGACCATCGCTACGAAAGATTAGCTTAGCCCGGGGGGGGGGGTTTAAACTCAAAGGGCTGCACTGGGAAATGAGAATCACATCAAGGGCCAGACATGTAGAGTTTATCGAGATGCTTTTTTCATCAAAAAAGTAACATATTTGTGACTGTATTGTTACATGCCTCATGTAGTTTTTGTTTTTTTTAAGTGGGCTACCACACAGCTGAATCACAACAACATGTTTCACAGCCTGAATATGCAAAGTCTCTGTTTCTGTGGGAAATTATGAGTCTCAACGTCGGCAAAGCTGCCAAATTCTGTCATGTAATTATAGTTTGCAAACAGTTTCCTGTCTTTTTGCATCGGCACTCAATACTAGACGAGCCCCAAAGTACTGTGAATCTAAATTGATGTTGGCTGCTTCCAAATTTGCCTACATACACATAGTGGACAGCTGTTGTGCACCCTGGGATATCTTCCCCCTCGTGTCACGTCAGTCTGATCCTGCCCATCTTCTGAGGACCTAGATTAATCCATAACAATGTCCCGAAGAGACTTTCCCTTCACAGAAAAGCCCATTTTTGTTTTTTTTCAAGCAGCCATTACACGTTATATTCACGGTTATAGTAGTGGCATAGTAGTTATGATGGGAGCAAATCAGGAAGTATGAAAGTGCAGCATATCCGCGTAAGGAGAAAGCTTGGGTAGTAGATGGATCAAACAAACTTGGACACACACACACACACACACACACACACATCTGCGTCTCACTATCTTAACGCTCAAACAGCCCTTTAAAGTTGTAGGGTCCAGCATTTTGGCCCCACAAAGCTGTTGGGATCCCACAAGTATACTGAATTCCTGGTTTTTAGACCCCATATATGTAGTTACACACACACACACACACACAGAGTGTGTCTCACTATCTTTGTGGGGACCCGTCATTGACATAATGCATTCCCTAACCCCTTACCCTAACCTTAACCATTACACATACATGCCTAACCTTAACCCTTACCCTAACCGTAACCATAACAACAAAATGCCTAACCTTAACCCTTACCCTTACCCTCACCATAACCTAATTATAACACCAATCCTAAAACCTCTAAGTCTTAACCCTCAAACAGCCCTTTAAAGTCGTGGGGTCCAGCATTTTTGCCCCACAAAGCTGTCGGGACCCCACAAGTATACTGTATTACCGGTTTTTAGACCCCACGTATGTAGTTAAACAAGAACACACCCAAACACACACACACACACACACACACACACACACACACACACACGCACCCACACCCCACCCCACACACACACACACACAGACACACACACAAACATACATACATGTACAGTGGGGTTCGAAAGTTTGATGCCTGCAAAGGAGCCACGGCTAGAAGTCCTATGTACATCGCATCGGTTGCAGACGCCATTTGTTTTGTAAATGATAGAAATAAAATCTAACTTTTTGTGACATTTTTCCATCTTTTCTTGGCTTCTTTATGCACATTAATACAAATTTTTACTTGGGGTGCCAAAACTTTTGAACCCCACTGTATGCATATCGCACATTGAAATGAAATGTAACCCATGCAATGTACATAAGACTTCTAGCCGTGGCTCATTTGCAGGCATAGAGATGACATCTCTCCATTAGTGCATGTATAGGACCTGAGCATGTGTGTGTAATTCAGGCCTGTGTGTAACGTGTGTAATAACAACAGAGTGTAAAGTTCAAGTTCAAGACCTTTATTTGTCCCCGAGGGGCGATTCATTTTGCTAAAGTAGCAAGAAATTGACACACAATACATGAAAACAAACATCAATTAAAATACATTATCAAACCAAATGGGGATAAAGTGTAGTTTCCCGTTGTGGGATTAATAAAGTATAATAAAATAAAAAGAACAATCAACAAAACAGACAAATAACCAGTGTAGGAAGAATAAAATATGCACGTTATATAAAGGTATAAAGGTGTCCCAGTGTTCACAGACGTAGTTTTGTTTTGGTATTGAACACTTTAAACTCAGTTAATGTTTTTACTTTTGATGGCACGGTGCTCCAAAAATATCATATTTTACAATCAATCAAAATGCCAATGCCATCACAATATCTATTATTTACCCTGAAAAACAAGATAGAATAAAAGCAGCTTTATGAGTGAGGCACGCGGTGCTAATTTCCTTCAACTTTAGCTGAGGAGCAGATGCCAAAGGCCTCTTTTCAGTTCTTATCTGCAGGTTGCAGCGTCCATTTTTAAAGTGCCCTGCTTTGTGGTAATGTCTGAAGTTCTACCATGGACCCTGTAACATTTTTCGTGGAAAACATGCCTTGGTTACCTTGTTTCAAGCCATTCTGCACACAGAAAAATAAAGGTGCTAACTGGAACCAATGGTTCTTTGGAGCGATGCCATAAGGGAACCATTTTCAGTTCTTTAACCCTTGTATGGTATTTGGGTCAAATTGACCCATTTCAAATTTTTACAAGAAGAAAAATGGTCCAAGTTCCATGTTTTCTACCTGAAATCAGCACCTTACCTTATTTCCTGAGATAAACATGTATTCCTGACTCAGAACATTATTCTGGATATGACACTTATGTTGTTTCCATAGTGATTTTTAACATGAATTATAACCTGATGACTAAAAACGAACCCCACTTCCATCTTTAATAGTGTTCTAGTAGAGACTGATTCATTCCCTGAACATAGATGTTATCTCAGCTGGTGGAAATGGAGATAAAGACAATATTTGTTAGTAGATTATGAAATAAAATTTTATTTCAGAATTGTTTTTAAAACCCCAAATAAGTCCCGGGTCAGTTTGACCCGAGGGACACGAGAAGGTCCCGGAAGGGAAGACAACACGAGGGTTAAGTAACCATTTCCTGTAAAGGGTTCTCTGAAGAACCCAGAATGGGGCCTCAAAGGACCACAAAATGGTTCTTGGAGGCACTATTTATGGTGCCTCCAGGAACCAAATGAAAAATCGGTTCTTTAAGGAACCATTTTCACAAAAGTTCTTTGTGGAGCCAACTGGTTCGATAAAGAACCTCTTATTAATGGTTCTTCAGATTAAATGGTTCTTTGTTCATTTTAAATCACGTTGTTTCAAGCCATTCTAGCATGGTGTAGAAAGCCTGCAGGAAGACTCGGCTCCATTTGGGCCAGTTCTCATTAATATTCAACCGGCTAAGCTGCTTGACTCTGATTGGCTCACAGCTAGCCAATGAGAGCCTGGCTATCAGCATCCTTAATAAGCTCAGGCAGCATGACGTCAGACTGACCGGCTGTTGTGATTGGCCTGATTTCTCCTCTTATTTCTTTCTTTCCAGTGGCTAGAGCTGACAGAGGAGGTAGCAGTTCATCTTCACCTTCACCACATACACACACACACACACACACACACACACACACACACACACACACACACACACACACACACACACACACATATATGGACTATTTGAAGTTCTTTGAAAGTCCCCATAGTGTTTGAAGTCCATCTTTATTATTTTGTCTTAAAACCATGTTTCCCTCTCTCTGTTTGCCTGCTCTGAATCTAAAAAATGGTGCAATCAAGCCCTTCGTTTGTTCCTGTCTTCCTCTCCCTGCTGCTTTTCTTTCATCTTTTCACTCGTCTGGGATTTCCTTTCCACTGTGATCTTCAATAGCTGTTTCTTTGTATCTCACCGACCCCTTGCCTTTTCAACAAATCACTACCATAAGACGGACAGAAGACGTAACTGTGTCTCGTGTCTCTCTCTTTCTGCCTGTGTGTCTTTAGGACTTCCCTCTGCTGCGATTGGACGACGTGGTGGGCGATCAGTCCAACATTTTGGGCTTCTCCATGCTGAACAGCAGTCATCCCTTCTACCTGGAGTTCATCCGGAGCCTCAACCTATCCTGGAGAGAAGGCTGCAATGTCACCCCGTACCCAGGACCAGCGGTGAGGGTCTACCCCCAAAAAAGCTATATTTATGCTTCTAGTTTCAATTTTCAATTTCAATTTTATTTATAGTATCAATTCATAACAAGAGTTATCTCGAGACACTTTACAGATAGAGCAGGTCTAGACCAGATAGAGCAGGTCTAGACCAGATACAGCAGGTCTAGACCAGATACAGCAGGTCTAGACCAGATAGAGCAGGTCTAGACCAGATAGAGCAGGTCTAGACCAGATACAGCAGGTCTAGACCAGATAGAGCAGGTCTAGACCACACTCCACAATTTCTAGTGGCAGCGCCTGGGAGCGATTCTAGGATCAGGTCTTTAGAACGGCTCAGACCCTAATGAGAATGCAACATGGATACGGTGCCTTGCAAATTCCCCCGCTAAATCACTCATTTCACTGCATAATAATGGATATATGTATTTATTATGATAACAGAGAATTAATGCAAAATATTGAATATGTAAAAAAAACTACAAAAGTCCCTTTATGGACAACCAGAATCACATGAAAGGATAATGAGGCGTTAATAATAAAAAAATTAAAAATAAATCTGTCCTTGACCGGGTTAAAGGTGCATAGCGTTGTCGACGGCGACACAGGATATTAAACCTGTTTCTTTGAACCTGTAATTTTTTGTAATTGTCACTTACAGATAAGAAATCCCAAACTCTAACTTGAAGCACTCAAATTGTATTTTTTTTAAATTAATTTAATCGGGTCTAAAATCGTCGCTGGCGGCGCCCTCTGGTGGCCGTAGTAGTTATGACCGGAGCCGAGGAGGAAAGAATGTGATGAGATGTAAGGGCGCCGAATTTCGAAGGAAGGAAGGAAGGAAGGAAGGAAGGAAGGAAGGAAGGAAGGAAGGAAGGAAGGAAGGAAGGAAGGAAGGAAGGAAGGAAGGAAGGAAGGAAGGAAGGAAGGAAGGAAGGAAGGAAGGAAGGTTGGTTGTTGGATGGGTCAAACAAACTCAGGACTTTTATCCGGGGGAGCCATAGATTGTGTGTGTATATATATATATATATATATATATATATATATATATATATATATATATATATACACAATTGGTTATGCAATATGGTTTAGGAGGACTTGTTGACAAACCGTTCTCTTTGATTGAAGAAGTTGTCGATTTAAAATGGTTTTCTTCCGATTTGGGTTTGATTGCAGGCAGTTGTAAAGCAATGCCTTTAATCTTTCCCTCCTCCTCCTCCTCCTCCTCCTCCTCCTCCTCCTCCTCCTCCTCCTCCTCCTCCTCCTCCATCGTTCTCTCTCTCTCTGGATCTCTCTCCTCCATTGTTCTCTCTCTCTGGATCTCTCTCCTCCATCGTTCTTTCTCTCTGGATCTCTCTCCTCCATCGTTCTCTCTCTGGATCTCTCTCCTCCATCGTTCTCTCTCTCTGGATCTCTCTCCTCCATCGTTCTCTCTCTCTGGATCTCTCTCCTCCATCGTTCTCTCTCTCTCTCTGGATCTCTCTCCTCCATCGTTCTCTCTCTCTCTCTGGATCTCTCTCCTCCATCGTTCTCTCTCTCTCTCTGGATCTCTCTCCTCCATCGTTCTCTCTCTCTCTCTGGATCTCTCTCTTCCATCGTTCTCTCTCTGGATCTCTCTCCTCCATCGTTCTCTCTCTCTGGATCTCTCTCCTCCATCGTTCTCTCTCTCTGGATCTCTCTCCTCCATCGTTCTCTCTCTGGATCTCTCTCCTCCATCGTTCTCTCTCTGGATCTCTCTCCTCCATCGTTCTCTCTCTCTGGATCTCTCTCCTCCATCGTTCTCTCTCTCTGGATCTCTCTCCTCCATCGTTCTCTCTCTCTGGATCTCTCCTCCATCGTTCTCTCTCTCTCTCTGGATCTCTCTCCTCCATCGTTCTCTCTCTGGATCTCTCTCCTCCATCGTTCTCTCTCTCTGGATCTCTCTCCTCCATCGTTCTCTCTCTCTGGATCTCTCTCCTCCATCGTTCTCTCTCTCTGGATCTCTCTCCTCCATCGTTCTCTCTCTCTGGATCTCTCTCCTCCATCGTTCTCTCTCTCTCTCTGGATCTCTCTCCTCCATCGTTCTCTCTCTGGATCTCTCTCCTCCATCGTTCTCTCTCTCTGGATCTCTCTCCTCCATCGTTCTCTCTCTCTCTCTCTGGATCTCTCTCTTCCATCGTTCTCTCTCTGGATCTCTCTCCTCCATCGTTCTCTCTCTCTGGATCTCTCTCCTCCATCGTTCTCTCTCTCTGGATCTCTCTCCTCCATCATTCTCTCTCTGGATCTCTCTCCTCCATCGTTCTCTCTCTCTCTGGATCTCTCTCCTCCATCGTTCTCTCTCTCTGGATCTCTCTCCTCCATCGTTCTCTCTCTCTCTCTGGATCTCTCTCCTCCATCGTTCTCTCTCTCTGGATCTCTCTCCTCCATCGTTCTCTCTCTCTGGATCTCTCTCCTCCACAATGAAAAGACCCATCAGGAAAAAATCAATCTTCTCCGAGCTGTTTGTCTCATTCGCAGCTCTGATATGTGCGGAGGCCATAACGCCCGAGCAGACAGCTTTAATAAAGATAATAGTAATGACAGTGGAGACGCTCCTCTGGAGGGTTATCACTCATATTCATGCACTTAAGGTGCTTGACGGAGTTGCATAAGAGCCATGAGCCTGTTGTTTCGATTGTAATGAACTTTATTATTGAGACGATGATTACGTTTATTACTTGATGATCATATAAAGAGTTTCAGTGTGCAATGACTGCTGGTGCCGCGCTGGTGTTTTCCTCAAGGAAGACTTAAGGAAAAAGCTTTCCTTTTCCTTTTTTTTCCATTTATGTTATCATTATCAGAAAATGGTGATGAAAATCGAGCTGGGAGGGTACAAGCGGCCGAAATGGGTTTCCTCAGGAGGGGGGGGGGGCTGGCGTCTCCCTTAGAGATCGGGTGAGAAGCTCAGTCATCCGAGAGGAGCTCGGAGTAGAGCTGCTGCTCCTTCACGTCGAAAGGAGCCAGTTGAGGTGGTTCGGGCATCTGGTGAGGATGCCTCCTGGGGGGGTCCCTAGGGAGGTGGTCCAGGCAAGTCCAGCTGGGAGGAGGCCTAGGGGAAGACCCAGGACTAGGTGAAGAGATTATATCTCCAACCTGGCCTGGGAACGCCTCGGTAACCCCCAGTCGGAGCTGGTTGATGTGGCTCGGGAAAGGGAAGTTTGGGGTCCCCTGCTGGAGCTGCTGCCCCGAGACCAGATACTGGATAAGCAGATGAAGATGGATGGATGGATGGTGATGAAACTGAGGTGAAAGATTCAAATAAGCAATCAACGCATTTTAAGGATGAGGTTTTGGTTGTAGCTAGTTGGTCACAGCTCGTTAGTTAGCCAGTCGTTGAATGAATGAATTAAATCTTAATCTTAATCTTAAAAAGCTGTTGTTTTTTTATTTTACTTTACTAATAGAAGGTGCCAGGGAGTACGTGGAAAAATTGTAGAGCGGCACAACTAATTTTGGGGGGACTTCAGACCCAAAGAGGGGGAACCACTCTTCTAGACCTTAAAACAAACGATGAGGCAACATCACATCACAAAGTCAAATTTTATAATGTATACTTTATTAATTAAAAGGGGAAATTACAATTTACATCCTGTTGTTATTACACTCAGGCCTGAACTACACATGTGTAAAGGCGCCTCGAGCAATTGGGGGTTCGGTGCCTTGCTCAAGACCACCTTGGCAGTGCCCAAGAGGTGAACAGGCACCAGCTACTAGTCCACCACCATACTTTGGTCCGAAAGGGGACTTGAACGAGAGACCCTCCGATTCCCAACCCAACTCCCTACGAACTGCTGCCCCCCTATGGAGGGATGCCAGAGTCCATGGCGCTAATGTACGATTGAGCAGTTCTGTAGCCAAGACTACCTAAACCAGACCAAGTCATCACCAAGACCAGCGAGTATTGAGACCGAGTCTTTGAGGGGTTGGGTCTGAATCAAGACCAAGACTAGACCAAAGCAGGTCCCCCACTGCATGCCATGATAAAATGTGGAGAATGCTAACGATAGGCCCTCCTCAAATTAACCTTAAAGATCCATCCATCTTTGTCACTTTATCCGGTATCGGGTCTCGTGGGCAGCAGCTCCAGCAAGGGACCCCAAACTTCCCATTCCCAAGCCACATCAACCAGCTCCGACTGGGGGATCCCGAGGCGTTCCCAGGCCAGATTGGAGATATAATCTATCTACCTAGTCCTGGGTCTTCCCCGAGACCTTCTCCCAGCTGGATGTCCCTCCACCTAGTCCTGGGTCTTCCCCGAGGCCTCCTCCCAGCTGGACGTGCCTCCACCTAGTCCTGGGTCTTCCCAGAGACCTCCTCCCAGCTGGACGTCCCTCCACCTAGTCCTGGGTCTTCCCCAAGGCCACCTCCCAGCCGGATGTGATGCCGAACCACCTCAACTGGCTCCTTTGACGCGAAGGAGCAACTGCTCTACTCCAAGCTCCTCTCGGATGACTGAGCTTCTCACCCGATCTCTAAGTGAGACGCCAGCCCCCCCCTCTTGAGGAAACCCATTTCGGCAGCTTGGACCCTGGATCTCGTTCTTTCGGTCATGACCCAGCCTTCATGACCAAGGTGAGGGTAGGAATGAACACTGACCGGTAGATCGAGAGCTTTGCCTTCTGGCTCAGCTCTCTTTTCGTCACAACGGTGCGATAAACAGAATGTAATACCCCCCCGCTGCGCCGATTCACCGACCAATCTCCCAATCCATTGTCCCCTCACTCGCAAACAAGACCCCAAGGTCTTAGGTAAAGTCCTTCACTTGGGGTAAGGACTGTAAGATCCACATACCCTTAAAAACTACCCACAAAAACCATTAAGATTTGTCTTCATTCACTTTATGTACTGCCATAAGTGTATCATGACAAATGCCTTGATGAAATAATCAGAAGGCAGTTGTGGTCTTGAACGGTCCTGAAATCCTGAGTCTTCTTTATCTGAGACGGAGACAAGACCGCAGCAACATCCAATGAATCTTGGCAAATCTTTGCTGCTCTGCTCCGCGGGGAGCTCCGTGCACTGCCCACACGGCCGTGACACAGAGCTGGATTAAAATCAGCAATATAAGTCTTTGAATGAAAATCTTTAAGATTATTACTTTGACCCTAGTGTTGTCCTCGGGTCAAATTTGATCATCAGAAAAGTGTCTTTCAACCAATATTTCAGTAAAATAACGCGGAGTGTTCCACACCATGATCAGCCCTCTGCCTCCTTTAAATTTGGATGTTTTGTTCAATTTTATAGCATTCAAAAACTTTTTTTTTCATTAAAGACCATTGAAAAAAGTGACTAAAATGTTCAAAGAAGCTTCAAAAACATCAAAAGGCTCAGAAAAAAATTGACAAAAACATCGGGGGGGAGGGGGGAAGCAACAAAGGTTCTGAAAAAGACAAAAGGTTTCAATTTTGACCCAGAAAAACAAAAAGTTGCACGGTTGACGGGCAGACAACACGAGGGTTAAATGCTGAATGTGAGTATCTTGCCACACAGGTGGGTCATCAGAATCAGAATCAGCTTTATTGCCAGGTATGAGGACACATACGAGGAATCTTTTTGGAGCATGGTTCGCTCACATTGTGCTTACATACAAAAACAAAAACAACCAAAAACAAAAAATATACACACTAATATATACACAATATATACATACTCTAAACAGAACAAAAATGTAAATATGGAGCATAGTGCAAAGATACTGGAATAAATAGTATTATGTTATTATATGAACATTATGGACATTATGGACAGTTCTAAAATAGGAAATGAGATGATGAATAAATAACAAATAAGAGAGAGTAACCCTTTTCCCTCTTCTGTCTTTCCTTCTCTCTTTAACCCTCATGTTGTCCTCGTGTCAAATTTAACCAATTTTGAGTTTTTTTCATCACAAAAAAATGGGCCTTCGAAATAAGCTGAAAATGTCAACGTTAGAAATATCAAATAACTTTGGAAAAAACATCAAAAAAAGCACCCACAACATTGAAAAAGTGACGGAAATGTCAGAAAAAGCGATAATTCTGTTTCATGGCTGACAGGAAGCCAACACAAGGGTTAAATGCTGAATGTGAGTATCTTACCACACAGGTGGGTCATCACCTGAACGTAACAGTGTGATGTGTAACAGCTGCTGGACCTGACAGGCCGATTGGTGCGAGCTAGCTATTACTTTTCTTTCTTCTTCTTTCTCTCTTTAAAACTGTAGTTAGTTATTGTCATCCAGCCCTCAAACTATCGAGTCGGAGAGAACCTCAATCACACTCAGTCACGCATCCATCTTTTTTTATCAGCCGTTGACAGACTTTGCAGCTCTGCCTCCGTACAATCATCCTGATTCCCTCAGAGTGTCAATTTGACTGACAACTGACCAAACAGACCAGAACGTCAGTGCTGATAGGATCGCTGAGCCGTACGAGGCGCACACTGAACGCCGCTGATAGCAGGAGCTGCTATCATTCCCGTGATAGACGTGCTTGCCTGTAGAGCATCAATAAAACACACAAACACGTTTTTTTGTATTGTGTGTGTGTGTGTGTAGGATTCTCTGTTTGTGTGAACAATATTTAATCAAACGGCAGAGAATAATCACCAACTCTGCAGCTCGGCTGAGCTTTTTAAGCCTCTTTTAGCTCCTAGTCTGAAGGAGACCAAACCAGACCCCTTATGAGCTCATAAGGGGCGAAGTTCCTGCTCGGCCCATCTGAGCTTTTATTTCTTTGAAGGCAGAGCAGGATACCCAGGGCTCGGTGTACACCTATCGCCATTTCTAGCCACTGGGGGACCATAGGCAGGCTGGGGGGACTCATATTAATGTTGAAAAACCTCATAAAGTGAAATTTTCATGCCATGGGACCTTTAACGATTGGCTCAATTCCACCAAGTGTCCCGTTAAGGTATTTCAGTGAGTCAGCATGCACAATACCAGAGCCTCTCCTAAGTGGAATGCGGCCGTCATTAATGGGCTTTTCCTACTATGAACACTTACATCCTCCCGAGGTCTGCAGGGACTTATCACCTGTGCTCACAGGATCTGGTTTTATTGACAGTCCCTAAAGGCCACACTGACTTTGGCAAAAAGGCTTTTAATTTTGCAGCCCCATGTGCATGGAATCAGCTTCAGAATGAAGTCCAGTTGAAGGAGTCGGCCTCATTTTATTCTTTTAAAGGCTTTTTAAAGGACCTTGCAGAAAGGCAGTCTGGATGTCCCTGTTTTTAAATGGATTTAGGACCCCAGGGTTTGTTATGATGACGTTGTTAGAATATGAGCGAAAGTGTGTGAAGGGAAAATGTTTTTATTATGTTCCTTGGCAACTTAAGTGGGTCACTTATCACTGTTTCACTTATCATTGTTTCACTTTTCTAACCTGCTTTGGAAGCGTTATTTAACCTGTTTTGATCACGTACAGAGCTCATGTTTTTCCTTGACTGATGGGAACGGTATTCCTGTCTCAAAAACACGTCTTCAAGACAGGATGGTTCACCATGGGGTCAACTGATAGCGGGGACCGGCCATTTGCTGTATTCTGTGGCAGAATAAAGAGACATATTTGTTCTAGCAGATACAGTGTTTGTGTGTTTTGTGGCCGACCACTCCCGATCCTGTATAAAGATTTCATAAAAAAGTGTGTCTATGTATTTACCTGGAAGTGTCTCTGTGTCTGTTTGAAACCGGGCTGCTGCCACTTACCAGGACGCTCTTGTAAAAGAGGTTTTTAATCTCAAAGAGTTTTAATCCTGGTTAAATAAAGGTTTCATGTGGACATGTCTGCTGTGGTGCATACAGCAACAATTAAATTAAATGCTTATGAATTACTGGGCTTTACTTTTTGTTGCTATATGGTTCATTTTAACAGCCTGGGTGGACACAAACATGATCAGGTTGCTCTTTATTTGCTGGATAAAGAAACAGCTTTGTAGTTTAACCTATCTTAGCAAAAACACGAGGAACACGGCGGAAACCCGCTCGCTAGTGCCGAAACAGAACGAATCCGGCACCTCCAACAGTATTAGCCAGTAAGCTCCTTCACGGTGCAGCCGAGCGTCACCTTCCCAGGGTGTTTGACCTCCTTTTTGCACCAGTTCCAGCTGCTGGTTACCAGGCGGCCATTGAATTGTTTTTATTTGGGGTTTTGCAGCTGTCGTCGGCCCTGATGTTCGATGCGGTCCACGTGGTGGTGAGCGCCGTGCGCGAGCTGAACCGCAGTCAGGAGATCGGGGTGAAGCCGCTGAGCTGCACGTCTCCGCTCATCTGGCAGCATGGAACCAGCCTCATGAACTACCTACGCATGGTACACACACACACACACACACACACGCACACGCACGCACACACACACGCACTCGCGCGCACACACGCACACACACACGCACACGCATGCGCACACACGCATGCGCACACACGCACGCACGCACGCGCACACACTCACGCACACACACACACACACACACACACACAAACACACCTACGCACACACACACGCACATACGCACATACATACACACACACACACACACACCCACACACACACGCAAACACACACACACACACACACACACACACACACACACACACACACACACACACACACACACACACACACACCCAGATGTTTTTCCGCTTTGCAATTTCCCCCCATAGATTTTAACATTTAATATATTTTTAAAGGACGTCTCTGAAGCTGTTAACATGACACCTCCAGCTAAGGTGATTTATTGCTGTTTGTCGTACGACATTTGATCAATGAAGGTTTAATGCTTTTTAACTATCTCAGAGCCTAGAGAATCTGTCTTTATGTGTCATGAAATTCATAAACTAAAACACCTTTTCAGATTATGCAGGCGGCTTTCAGTGAAACAGATAGCAGGTAGCACTTTAAATTCCACCAGGGTAACAGTATGAAAATAAAGAGGTAATATATAGGTAATAACATGTAGGGGTCCCAGTCCCGGTCCCAGTCCCAGTCTTTTTCCCATCTGGACGTTCAGACTTATTATTGTAAGTTTCAGGTCTTGGACGTGAACGTAAATCATGTGAACATTGTTTAAGTTAGCAGCTAATGCTACATTTTTCAAAACAAATCTAGTTGTATTCTTGCGATGTGTGACCCTGCAAAGTCCCCAGACTTTACATATTATGACAGTCTTTGACGTTAGATGTTAGAGGATTTGCTTTAGATGTGACATGGTGTCAGACTTTTCAAACTCTCTTCAGAGTCTAGTGTACAGTAGGCATGACATGACCTACAGTCAAACCTCCAGAGGTCGTATGAATGAAGACTGTTGTCTATCAGGAACAGGGTCCAAAGTAGCATTGTTACAGAGCCTTAAATGAATATGCCACTGGATGTTGAAATAGGGTTATTCACCATCTCCTCTATATTTATACACGTGGGCATTTTTGTCTCAGTGCATGCATTGTCTTAGTCTGGCAGTGCTAGTTAGCTTAGCATAATGAATGGAATCCAATGTTGGCGGTTAGCATGTCATGACTAAAGTGACCCAACAACAACAACAAAACCAATTTGCTTCTTGTGGCCTCTGTATTCACAACAAGTACAAATAGCAATGCAGATTAAGACCAGGGCAGATACTGATTTGGGACTATATTGGGTGGAAGTAGGCTACAGCCGAAGCACTGCCACTCAGGCCCAGGGATATCTAGACCCCACTTCCCTATGTTTTGTGTGTGTGTAAGTGACTGATGGGAACAACAATCTTTGAAATTGGTCCAGTATTGAGCAAGAACACGGTGACCAGCAGCCGCCAACCGGGCTGCAATGTAACCCTAAAGGGCAATTGTGCATCATCAATTTCTTCCTCTAAAAGTGCTCTTTTGTTAAATTGTAAAATCCTCTTTGTATAACCAGACAGCTCAAAAACTAGTACTGGACCAATGTCAAAGAGTGTTTGTTCCCAACAGTCACTTAGACACAAAAACATCCAAATGACCCTTTAAACCTTTTAAGGGCGGAGTTGCAGGTGGATGGATGGGTCAACAAAGTGACTTTGACATTTGATATACCTACTGTGCACATCCCATCTGTTACTGGGACTCCACATTGGTTTCTCTAAACCACCATGAGCACCATCTTTCTGTAACATCAACCAAGTTGTGGCACCCAAACCAAAAACCTCAACCAAAGTTCAGAAAATGTGCATGTAGAAAAGTGTTGGAGCTGTTTTAGAAGACGGACCATGTTGTCCTGCTGATGAAAGCGTCAGATAGACTCCAAATGTGACTTGATTTTGAAAAGAAAAGCCCCACTATGTGCACTTTGTAGTTCAGTTGGGAGGACTCGTTGGTGTGGACGATCAGAGCTGGACTCATCAGTGCTGCTGCTGGACAGAGACACAGAGAGAGAGAGACAGAGTCCTCTTTCCTTGTTTCTGCCTGCCACTTCTTGCTCCTTCTATCCACTGAGGATGCCTCTCCTCCCTCCCTCCCTCCCTCCCTCCCTCCCTCCCTCCCTCCCTATTGTTTTTGTTGCTCCCAGTGCATCACTTCATCATCCTTACAATGTTTTTGGCAGTAACCAGAGACCTCTCTCCCTCATCCTCTCTCTCGCTCTCTCTCTCTCGCCACAGAGTTTTTGTGATGTAATTCATCTCGAGTCATGCACACACACACACACACACACACACACACACACACACACACACACCCTTACGTGCACAGATTCATTCATCATGTAGGCTACGTGCACTCAGTTGCACATTACTCACATAAACTCCATGCTTGGCTGCACATGTATCAAACAAACCTCACGCTCATTTGCAGATTTCTGCTAACACACACACACACACACACACACACGCATGCAGGCATGCACATACATCCTCACACACACACACACACACACACACACACGCATGCAGGCATGCACATACATCCTCACACACACACACACACACACACACACAAACACACACACGCATGCAAGCATGCACATACATCCTCACACACACACACACAAACACACACAGGCATGCACACACATCCTCACTCACGCACACACACACACACACACACACACGAATGCAGGCATGCACATACATCCTCACACACACACACACACACACACACACACAAATGCAGGCATGCACACACATCCTCACTCACGCACACACACACACACACACACACACACACACACGAATGCAGGCATGCACATACATCCCCACACACACACACACACACGAATGCAGGCATGCACACACACACACACACACACACACACACACACACACACACACACACGAATGCAGGCATGCACATACATCACACACACACACACACACACACACACACACACACACACACACACACACACACGCATGCAGGCATGCACATACATCCTCACACACACACACACATCCTCACACACACACACACACACACACACACACACACACACACATGCAGTCACACTGAATCCATAATTATCTTTCTTTTCGTGTCTCATTAAACTTCATTAAAATTCAGCCGCTATGACCGTTTTCTGTCTTTCCACCGTGGGTCAGACGCTCTGATATCCCACTCAACGTTCAACATCTTATACGGTTTCTGTGTCTCTCTCTCATCAGGTGGAGTACGATGGTCTGACGGGTCACATTGAGTTCAACAGCAAAGGCCAGAGGACCAATTACACGCTGAAGATCCTGGAGAAACACCCCAGGGGCCATAAAGAGGTCAGAGATCAAATGGGGCCAAGAGGAGGCAGACAGTAAAATTAACTGTTGAAAATCTGTGATTTGCATTTAAGTAGTTGTTTTTTTTGTTGTATCAGTAAGAAGCAGATGTTAACGCTCGTGGAATAAGTAGAAAAGAGGTGCAGAAAAAATAAAAGAGGAAAAGAGGAAAGACTGAGGCTCATGCAGATAGATGTGCGAGGGTGACGGAGAAGTTCTTGTCAAAAGCAACAGACAGCATCAGTTAGGTTGTTAATTAGTTAGTTAGGTTGTTGTTAGTTAACCAGTGGCAGCAGCAATCTGAGATAGCAAATAACGTCTCCTTCCGCTGTCCCAGTCCTCTGTCCCAGCCCGCTGTCCCAGCCCGCTGTCCCAGCCCGCTGACCCAGTCCTCTGTCCCAGTCCGCTGACCCAGCCCGCTGTCCCAGCCCGCTGACCCAGCCCGCTGTCCCAGCCCGAAGACCCAGTTCGCTGACCCAGCCCGCTGACCCAGCCCGCTGTCCCAGCCCGCTGACCCAGTTCGCTGACCCAGCCCGCTGACCCAGCCCGCTGTCCCAGCCCGAAGACCCAGTTCGCTGACCCAGCCCGCTGACCCAGCCCGCTGTCCCAGCCCGCTGACCCAGTCCGCTGACCCAGTCCGCTGTCCCAGTCCGCTGTCCCAGTCCGCTGACCCAGTCCGCTGTCCCAGCCCGCTGACCCAGTTCGCTGACCCAGCCCGCTGTCCCAGTCCGCTGACCCAGCCCGCTGTCCCAGTCCGCTGTCCCAGTCCTCTGTCCCAGTCCGCTGACCCAGTCCGCTGATCCAGTCCGCTGTCCCAGTCCGCTGACCCAGTCCGCTGTCCCAGTCCGCTGACCCAGTTCGCTGACCCAGCCCGCTGACCCAGCCCGCTGACCCAGTCCGCTGTCCCAGTCCGCTGTCCCGTCCGTCGTCCCAGTCCTCTGTCCCAGTCCTCTGTCCCAGTCCGCTGACCCAGTCCTCTGTCCCAGTCCTCTGTCCCATCCATCGTCCCAGTTCTCTGTACCAGTCCTCTGTACCAGTCCGCTGTCCCAGTCCGCTGACCCAGTCCTCTGTCCCAGTCCTCTGTCCCAGTCCTCTGTCCCAGTCCGTTGACCCAGTCCGCTGACCCAGTCCACTGTCCCAATCCACTGATCCAGTCCGCTGTCCCAATCCACTGACCCAGCCCGCTGACCCAGTCCACTGATCCAGTCCGCTGTCCCAATCCACTGACCCAGTCCGCTGTCCCAGTCCGCTGACCCAGTCCGCTGTCCCAGTCCGCTGTCCAGCTGATACCATTTTAAAACTGGCCAACAGATGGGACAACAGTTGAAAATTAGCCGGCTGAGCTAACTCCGGCTCTTTAACAGTTAATTTGCTGTTGTATGATGTAATGTTGATAATGAGCTCTGTCCCTGTCAAATAAATAAATAAATCACATGAAAATTCACCCAAAATTCAATGAAAGTCGAGATCTGTTCCTTATTTTTACTTGTGATGAGTGTTTTATTAAACCATCCATGTTATTTTGGGGCAATTTGGTTGAAAGTAACCCAAATGTCTAATATAGGAACTTTGAAAATGGGTCAAATTGTCCGCGAGGACAACAGGAGGGTTAAACTGACCCACCCAGCAGCTGCTTTCCAGCATCCTCCGTCGGCGTCGGGTCTTCGCGAGCCCGCTCTCCGTGTTGTAGTTCAGCTTTTTAAGAAGGTGTATACATATACAAAAAGTCCTTCAAACGGTGTCTTTCTCACAGCGTGGGGTTTGCAGCTTCTCTGATGTCTTGCCGCTTCTTCTTATTTTTCTTTCTGAATGAATCCCCAATGAATCTCCCCCACACACCTGCGTTACTGGGTTAAATCAGCCTCCACAAACACCCCCACTCATGTGGAATAATATGTCATATCAGTTCTGACCCTGAAAACTCAGATTGGACAGTTAGTCTAGCTAGCTGTCTGGATTTACCCTGCAGAGATCTGAGGACCAGGTAACCATAGTCCTCAGATTGGACAGATAGTCTAGCTAGCTGTCTGGATTTACCCTGCAGAGATCTGAGGACCAGGTAACCATAGTCCTCAGATTGGACAGATAGTCTAGCTAGCTGTCTGGATTTACCCTGCAGAGACCTGAGGACCAGGTAACCATAGTCCTCAGATTGGACAGATAGTCTAGCTAGCTGTCTGGATTTACCCTGCAGAGACCTGAGGACCAGGTAACCATAGTCCTCAGATTGGACAGATAGTCTAGCTAGCTGTCTGGATTTACCCTGCAGAGATCTGAGGACCAGGTAACCATAGTCCTCAGATTGGACAGATAGTCTAGCTAGCTGTCTGGATTTACCCTGCAGAGATCTGAGGACCAGGTAACCATAGTCCTCAGATTGGACAAATAGTCTAGCTAGCTGTCTGGAATTACCCTGCAGAGACCTGAGGACCAGGTAACCATAGTCCTCAGATTGGACAGATAGTCTAGCTAGCTGTCTGGATCTACCCTGCAGAGATCTGAGGACCAGGTAACCATAGTCCTCAGATTGGACAGATAGTCTAGCTAGCTGTCTGGATTTACCCTGCAGAGACCTGAGGACCAGTTAGCCATCCCCTTTCTTTCTTAAATGGGGCTCACAGGTTGCACACGTAACGTATGCCGAGCAGACGTTCCAAAATACGCTTCCATTATAATCAAAACCGGCAACACTGGGCACGAGAGCAGCGCTTAGTGGTGCGTCTGCTCCGTAACAATCCGCCCTACAAGGGTAAAAATAGGACAGTCTTGTATTTATATTTTTACGCAAGGTGTAAAATGTATCATAAAGTGTCTTTATTTATTTAAAATGAAATCTACCGATGTACGGGAAACTACTTAATGGTGATGAATGCGTGTATTTGCAGTTTGTTTTTCAGAGTTTCTGTTTTTTTTCTTGTTTCCCTCACGTTTGTCCTCTGATAACAGCTGACAGTTGATGTTTTTACAGCGCTGTGCCGGCTCCAAAAAAACTTAGGAAATAACAATCCGAAAATAAAAGCTCTTCATGTCGCCTGTGACTCACAATCCCATGGCGTGTGCGTGCTGCAGGTGTAGCTGAATACAAGATGCTGCACAATTTTGGCAATCACTCGTATTAAAGTTAGAATTACTTGCACAAAACGCACATGCACTTGGGTCATGTACTGTTTTCTATTCTTTTTATCCATGTTTTAATGTCTGGTGTGTTGTTATGTGGTGGTTTACACAGTTAATAGTCAACAAATGTTGAAAATAAATACAATATTACACAACTATGTCTTCTTCTAACCCTTTGTCCTCTTCTTCCTCCTGCATGGACAGATCGGCACCTGGTACTCCAACAACACGTTGGCCATGAACGCCACTTCCCTGGACCTCAATGCGTCAGAGACGCTGGCTAACAAGACGCTCATCGTCACCACTATACTGGTAATGTGTCACGTAGCCTACGCAATGTAGCGTTAGATATCACCGTTTGGTGTTTGTCGAGTTATTTGGGTATTTTGCGTTAAACTCGACAAAAGGCTTGGAGACGACAGAGGACGCAGTGCACAACTCGGCTCTTTTTCTGGTTATTTATCCCAAAACTTATACATGCATAACCTTGAAATAGAAGGAAAATTAAAAAATAAATAAAAAGATATCAGCTCACTGCTTAATATCAATAACAATTTATATATATATTTATATATATATATATATATATATATATATTACTTTCTATATAAGTCCTTGCTTTTAACCTTAAGTGATGCTGACTCTGGGCCAATTCTGCAATCAGTCCTTGGGGGTCAGCCCCTAATGAGAATGTGACACGGACACAGTGTGTTAACCCCCGCTAAATCAGTAAATTGGATAATTGGATTGTGGATAACAATTAATATATCTATTTATTATTATAACAGAGCATAAATGCAAAATATTGAACATATAAAAGAAACTACAAAAGTCCCTTTATGGACCAACAGAATCAAATATAAATGATAATTAGGTGTAAATAATAATTGTCACTTACAGATAAGAAATCCTAAACTCTAGCTTGAAGCACTCAAATTAAAAAAAAATGTTTTATTATTTCCATTTTTTATCATTTTTAGAGGGGCTGAGATGAAATTTAAGGGGACTTGAGCCCCCCTATAATGGGTCTAAAAATCGCCACTACACTGACTCCTGGAACAAATTACAGCACTTTCTAAAAATCAACTCACTTCTGTCTTTTAGACTATTTAGAAATCTGGTTTTGAACTTGTACCTATACGCTTAAGATATTACCCTATTTTACTAATAAAATGTTATTAATCAAATTTCCAATTCAGAAAGTATTAAAGTTTTTGTGTCTTTCTTAGGATGGTGTATTCTTTTCTGTGAAGTTGTTCACTTGCTGTTGTTACGGTGGGGGGGGGTGAGGTGAGGACCCAAATGCAGAAAAGCAGGAGGGAGCTTCAGAAGACTTTATTGACCACAAAACGGGGGAGCAAAAGGCAAAAATCCAAAACGTCCACAATCCAAAAACAGGAACAAGGGAAGGCGATAATAAAACGGGGAAAACTACACAGGGAAAAACCCACAAGGGAAAACCAGGAATAACTCACAGGGAAGGCTTCCTGCCTTCCCTGTGAGTTATTCCTGGTTTTCCCACGGGCAAGAAAACGTAGAATGGGGAAACTCACACGAAGGACGCACTCGACGTCAGACAGCAACAGGACCAAACGATCAAGCAGTAGACAAAGGGAACACAGAGGTTAAATACACAAGGTAACGAGGTAATGGGGAACAGGTGAGACGTCAGGTGAATCACATTAGGGCGGGTGTGGTAGTGTAGGCCAGAGTGGCTAGAATGGTGGTAGGCAGGCAGGCAGACTCACACATTGAACATTTCCAGAGGTGATTAGTTTATTTCCATGGTCTGCAGTACATAGATAATTAACCAATCAAACTTAAGGACAATTGCACATTAAACTAATAGCAGCACTAACAGGCACATGTTCCTGGCAGCAAAGCCTCACCTTCCCCCTCCCGGGAGGAGGAATCTTACTCTTTATATAGGGTTGTCAATTCACACCCCACTGCTTCAGTCCACCCCATCCTAAAGCAGGTTGATCAAATCCACAACATTAATACCCAACAATCTCTTTGTTACCAGTTCCCTCCTATCCTACTGACTACAAACAGGTCACGGTTATTCATACCTTGTTTTATATAATAACCAAAAACAACCAAAATAAACATTCCTGCACACCAGAAACCCCTCTACTTGGTTTGGCCCGGTGATGTCATCCCTGTCCACCCTTTTCCTATAAAACAGGAAATGCTTAGGCCGGCCCCTCCCCAAACAATTGTCCTGCATGGTGGAACTAAAGGTACAAATTGTAAGTATTAACACATGGAAACCTTTAAACCATAATTAAACTTGTAACCTAATAAAATGAAACTGAAACTAACATGACTGTGTGTTTACTTTACTAATGACCTGTACAGGACAAGTGGTGAGCAAACCCACTTTGTCACAGCAGGGCAGGACAATCAGACAAACAAAGCAAAGCTAGACAAGACAAGACAAGACAGGAAACCAGACTACCAACATAAAACAGGAAACAGACACTCACCAGGGACCACGAGACAAGACCAGTCACACAAAACCAGGGAGAAACTAGGACAAAACCACAAGGAGGCCAAAAAAAGGAAAAATAATCCCAACAAAAACCCCAAACCATAACAGCTGACTTTGTAATTACTCCATGTCATTGTAAATGCCGCCACTCTATGATCTGAATGAAATGAATGAATGAATTTTGTCAGCATCAAATCAAATCTCAGACTTTTGAATGGGCTTCTGTAAGATGTCACTTGTCTTCCAACAGGAAAACCCGTACGTGATGCATAAGGCCAACCACCAGGACTACCAGGGCAACGACCAGTACAAGGGTTTCTGTGTGGACATGCTGCGGGAGCTGGCAGACATCTTGAAGTTCTCCTTTAAGATCAAGCTGGTGGACGACGGGCTGTACGGAGCGCCGGAGCCCAATGGCAGCTGGACCGGCATGGTGGGAGAGCTGATCAACCGGGTGAGTCGAGGAGGAACAGGGCAGAAGAAACACACAAAAGGCATTTCTCAGAAAGGAAGTGGAATAAGGTGTTCAGTAGGGATGAGCAAGTACAGCATTAGGCTCGTTGGAGATGAGCCAGGTCTGCGCAGAATGGATCACCGGCGATCGGCGCCCGTTGCATGCTGGGTAGATTTGTGTCCGACTTGATCCCGACTTGCTCTGACGTCATGCACACGTCGGCAACGGAAATCTCACGAGAGCAAGGCGACTGCAGGTCTGAGACGCAGGGCGGCCGCAGTTGCTTTTCACCGACTGCAAGAACCAGGCGGACCCAGAGCATGCTGGGAAACGCCGGCTTCTCAGCTGATTTAACAGCTGATTGGTTTACAACATGATGACGTTTGATATAAACTTTTTATTGTTTTTTTAATCGGAGGGATTTTAGTTGCTATTCGTCTGATTTAAAGACTTATTCTGTCCAGAACACACGTTATGAGGCTGATAGTGACGTTAAGAAGTCAGAGAGACTAAATCTGTTCAGATCACTGATCATCTCCAGTCTGTTAATTAACATTCAATTCAATTCAATTCAATTCAATTTTATTTATAGTATCAATTCATAACAAGAGTTATCTCAAGACACTTTACAGATAGAGTAGGTCTAGACCAGATAGAGTAGGTCTAGACTACACTCCAGAATTTACAAGGACCCAACAGTTCTAGTAGTTCCCTCCAGAGCAAGCAACAGTGCGACAGTGGCAAGGAAAAACTTCCTTTTAGGAAGAAACCTCGGACAGACCCAGACCCAGACCCAGACCCAGGCTCGTGGTGGGCGGTGTCTGACGACCGGTTGGGGTTAGAATGAAGAGTGGCAATAACAGCCACAGAAAAGATAACAGTTTGTAGTAGTTCTTTGTAGTAGTTCATGGCATAGCAGGGAATTGTGCGGCATTACAAGGCACAGCAGTACGTAGCAGGATGAACACGGCATCGCAGGACGTGTAGCGGGACCATGGCTACAGCTGCTACCATGATGTTGGAGCCTTCCTGATCCGAGGGAACATGCTGGGGGGAAAAGAACATAAGGACTCCGGGGAATGACTCCCCAGAGCTAGGTTAGTAACTAGGTTAGTAACTAGGTTAGTAACAAGCATTTCTGGGACATAGATGCACACAAATGGAAAGATAGAAAGATAAAAAGATAGAGGAGAGAGGAGCACAGTGTGTCAACGGAAGTCCCCCAGCAATCTAAAACTGTTACAGCATAACTGGGAGAGCATAACTAACTAGGAGAGCATGACTAACTAGGAGAGACAGGGTAAAGAGAGCTGCCGGATCGGGCTAAACTCTCCCCAGCCGGATCGGGTTGTATGCCCTGCCTCCCTCTAGTTTTATTATATTTATTGATTGTATGATAGATAGATCAGCAACAGATCTCATGTAGAGCATTATCAGAGCTACTCTGTCATCATTAAAACAACTAGAGAGTGTGTACCAGCTGATCTGTGGGTCTGATTATATTTTATTAAATCATAATCGCACCATAGTGTTTTTGTCACTTCCTGTTCAGTCTGAAGGCGGCTGGAATCGGATGGAAACTGTCCGACGTTACCGCAGCTTTTGTACCCCCCCCCCCCTGCTGCTGCCGCCTGCTCTCGTCTACTTTACAGGCGAGGCGCAGTTCATCTCCAACGAGCCTATTATCTGGATCTGGACTCGGACTGGGCGGGGCCTAACCTGGAAGTGGGCAGGATTTAACCCGGAAGTGGGTCGGGTTGTCTTGAAATGGGCGGGGCTTTAACCGGTATGTTATTTTAAGCATGCAATTGATATGGGTTGATCAGAAATTATTATATTTATTGCTGATTAAAAAACTATTTCCATCAGCATCGAGCTTGAGATCAGTGGTGTTGTCATGGTAACAAACAAACTATATACAGAACAAGTTTTGCAACAATGAATTCAACACATGCGGTTGCAATTATGAAGTAAAATGTAATGAAGAAGAGTTTATATACTTTCTTTTTTTAACTTTAATTTTTTTATGAGAGAGAGCTGTTCTCAGTGTTCTGTGTGTGTGTGCACGGTCCGCTACCCAATCCGAGTAGAGATAATGACTCGTATTACTCGTATAATACTTGTATTCGGCAAAAGTGCTTTATCCGTACCGGATCCTCGTTTCAGCCGAGTAGCCGGCTCATCCCTAGTGTTCAGACAACACAGCCTCACTCCAAGCGCGTCAAAATAACAAAAACATTGACAAGAACGTTGAAGAAATTCTGGCTCTGCCGCAGCTTCTCACCTTCATCTTCACCTTCTTTGTCCTTGTCTTCCTCCTGGTACTCCAACAACACGTTAACCATGAACTCCACTTTCCCGGACCTCAACGCGTCAGAGACGCCGGCTAACAAGACGCCGGCTAACAAGACGCCGGCTAACAAGACGCCGGCTAACAAGACGCCGGCTAACAAGACGCCGGCTAACAAGACGCCGGCTAACAAGACGCCGGCTAACAAGACGGGACATACGACATATTTTCACTCCCATTGCGTAAAGTACGAACGCTTGGTCAGGTGCCTTTGGCGTCGTTATTGACGCTAAAAGGCTCCTTTACCATCATATCCGAATGGCTTCTCTAAAGGCGCTTGGTTCGGGACTATTGGCGTCACTTTTAACGCAGTTAGGTTAACCCTCTGAGCCCTAAGGCCATTTTTACAGTTCATTGTCCGTCTGGATTTATTTTATAAAAAAGCTTGTAAAACACCAACCCTGGTGTCTACAGTCAAGATATGAACATCATTTTTTTCAGGACAAACTGGGTTATTAGAATATTTGGGCTGCAGTGAGCTCACCTGCATGTTAAAAATGGTTGTAGGACCTTAAAGACAAATAAATAAACAAAACGGAACATGAATCTTCCAGATATGTATTGATATCACACACAGATCAATAAAACCTAAGCCATTTTACTCTCTAAAACACTTCTCATATGTCTTGGGAGTCACATTGTGAAGAAATAATCATTATAACTTATACAGTTGACAAAATACATGCATTTTTTCAAATAAAGTCAAGGCGCTTTTGCCCTCATGACATTTACTTATGCCAATAATCAACATAATAATGTCATATTTATTGATATTACACCCACAGCAATGCTACACAAGCAATTGTGTGTCTAAAACAGTTCTCCTATTGGCCTTCCATACAACCGTTTGGCCTTCCATACAACCGTTTGGCCTTCCATACATTTGGGTGACGTTGTCTCCCATATATGGGCATGCACCCCATATATGGAGTCCTTGACTTCCGTACACAAAGGACGGACGGCGCTAGCGGCAGAATTGAGCGAAAACGCGATGAATTATGGACAAAAAGTGGATAAATCTTGGATGTAAAGGTATGGTTTTAATGCTCAACGAACCCCAAAAAAGGCAGAAGTTCCAGGCTGGATAGAAAATCACCTGTAGAGGCTAGAAGGACCCGGAAAAGACCTCCGTAACCACTAACTCGTTAGTTTTTAGCCACAATTTTCGGCGAGTTTCTATGTGTTATGGATGGTTAATGATTGAACTATGAATCAGAGGTGCTTTTTATGGTCGTGGGCGAGTCTCTCGGGTTAGGAGGGTTAAGGAAAAGGTTGTGGGTGGGCTCACGTTTCCATAACACGCGGGACAAGAACGAGACGGGTGGGTTTAGGAAAAGAACGGACAGGACGGGATGGGTGGGTTTAGGAAAAGAACGGACGGGACGGTTGGGTTTAGGAAAAGAACGGACGGGACGGTTGGGTTTAGGAAAAGAAGGACGGGACGGGACGGTTGGGTTTAGGAAAAGAACGGACGGGACGGTTGGGTTTAGGAAAAGAATGGACGGGACGGGACGGTTGGGTTTAGGAAAAGAAGGGACGGGACGGTTGGGTTTAGGAAAAGAACGGACGGGACGGTTGGGTTTAGGAAAAGAAGGGACGGGACGGTTGGGTTTAGGAAAAGAAGGGACGGGACGGTTGGGTTTAGGAAAAGAACGGACGGGACGGTTGGGTTTAGGAAAAGAAGGGACGGGACGGTTGGGTTTAGGAAAAGAAGGGACGGACGGTTGGGTTTAGGAAAAGAAGGGACGGACGGTTGGGTTTAGGAAAAGAAGGGACGGGACGGTTGGGTTTAGGAAAAGAACGGACGGGACCGTTGGGTTTAGGAAAAGAAGGGACGGGACGGTTGGGTTTAGGAAAAGAAGGGACGGGACGGTTGGGTTTAGGAAAAGGACGGGACGGGACGGTTGGGTTTAGGAAAAGGACGGGACGGTTGGGTTTAGGAAAAGAAGGACGGGACGGGACGGTTGGGTTTAGGAAAAGGACGGGACGGTTGGGTTTAGGAAAAGAACGGACGGGACGGTTGGGTTTAGGAAAAGAAGGACGGGACGGGACGGTTGGGTTTAGGAAAAGAACGGACGGGACGGTTGGGTTTAGGAAAAGAATGGACGGGACGGGACGGTTGGGTTTAGGAAAAGAACGGACGGGACGGTTGGGTTTAGGAAAAGAACGGACGGGACGGTTGGGTTTAGGAAAAGAAGGGACGGGACGGTTGGGTTTAGGAAAAGAAGGGACGGGACGGTTGGGTTTAGGAAAAGAACGGACGGGACGGTTGGGTTTAGGAAAAGAAGGGACGGGACGGTTGGGTTTAGGAAAAGAAGGGACGGGACGGTTGGGTTTAGGAAAAGAAGGGACGGGACGGTTGGGTTTAGGAAAAGAAGGGACGGGACGGTTGGGTTTAGGAAAAGAAGGGACGGGACGGTTGGGTTTAGGAAAAGAACGGACGGGACGGTTGGGTTTAGGAAAAGAACGGACGGGACGGGACGGTTGGGTTTAGGAAAAGAAGGACAGGACGGTTGGGTTTAGGAAAAGAACGGACGGGACGGTTGGGTTTAGGAAAAGAAGGGACGGGACGGTTGGGTTTAGGAAAAGAAGGGACGGGACGGTTGGGTTTAGGAAAAGAAGGGACGGGACGGGACGGTTGGGTTTAGGAAAAGAACGGACGGGACGGTTGGGTTTAGAAAAAAGAGACGGGACGGGACGGTTGGGTTTAGGAAAAGAACGGACGGGACGGGACGGTTGGGTTTAGCAAAAGAAGGACGGGACGGTTGGGTTTAGGAAAAGAACGGACGGGACGGGACGGTTGGGTTTAGGAAAAGAACGGACGGGACGGGACGGTTGGGTTTAGGAAAAGAACGGACGGGACGGGACGGTTGGGTTTAGGAAAAGAACGGACGGGACGGGACGGTTGGGTTTAGGAAAAGAAGGACAGGACTGTTGGGTTTAGGAAAAGAAGGACGGGACGGTTGGGTTTAGGAAAAGAACGGACGGGACGGTTGGGTTTAGGAAAAGAAGGACGGGACGGTTGGGTTTAGGAAAAGAACGGACGGGACGGTTGGGTTTAGGAAAAGAACAGACGGGACGGGACGGTTGGGTTTAGGAAAAGAAGGACGGGACGGGACGGTTGGGTTTAGGAAAAGAACGGACGGGACGGGACGGTTGGGTTTAGGAAAAGAACGGACGGGACGGGACGGTTGGGTTTAGCAAAAGAAGGACGGGACGGGTGGGTTTAGGAAAAGAAGGGACGGGACGGTTGGGTTTAGGTTAGGGGGTTAGGGTTAGGGGTTAGGGTTAGGGTTAGGGTTAGCAAACACAAGTCTGGAAAAGCTGTTTAAAGACGGACAAAATGGCCTCACTGTCAGGGAATAAAGCTCAGGGTCGTTTATCACAAAATACAGTGCAAGAGTGCACACACACACACACACACACACACACACACACACACACACACACACCCCGTACTGCGCACACACACACACCAAAATTACAAAAGGGTTTCAACCCTCTCTCTGTTGCTCCTTACCTCAATCTGCCTTCTCTCTCTCTCTTTCTCTCTCTCTCTCTCAGAGAGAAAGACACACAAACACACACACGTACTACTGCACGCACACACACACACACACACACACACATACACACACACACACACACGTACTGCACACACACACCAAAATTACAAAAGGGTTTCAACCCTCTCTCTCTGTTGCTCCTTTACCTCAATCTGTCTTCTCTCTCTCTCTCTCTCTCTCTCTCTCTCTCAGAGAGAAAGACACACAAACACACACACGTACTACTGCACGCACACACACACACACACACACACACACACACGCATACATACACACACACACACACGTACTGCGCACACACACACCAAAATTACAAAAGGGTTTCAACCCTCTCTCTCTGTTGCTCCTTTACCTCAATCTGCCTTCTCTCTCTCTCTCTCTTGGAGAGAAACACACACAAACACACACGTACTGCACACACACACACACACACACACACACACACACACACACACACACACACTCGTTTGCCGACACTTCTCTCTATCGTCTTTACTTTCTCTCGCAGCATTGTCGCAGGCAATTCTCTGCACAGCTTTAATTAGACTCAGCTTGACTTAAAATGAGCCACTTTTCCCCGAGAAGCCCGTTAACGGGGAACTGGGCTTCAGCTCAGCAACTTAATACCTCCTCAGCATCCGTGTGTGTTTCTGCTACTCCGGGCCGAGCCGTCGCCCGTATAATTGGCTGACTCTTGTGTTGCAGTCGAGGGTTGCCGTCACTGTCGGCACCGCTCGGCAACCCACGTCTCGCACCGCTCACAACCCGCCCACCGCTGCCTGTTGCCATAACGACCAACGCAGAACCACCAGGGCAATCATCGAAGAGTGCCACAGCCGATTCCAGTGTGTGAAATTATTTGCGCGTGCTCACACTTGAACTTAATGAATGCTGTGAAACA
Source organism: Percina caprodes (assembly GCA_013375575.1). NCBI lineage: Eukaryota > Metazoa > Chordata > Actinopteri > Perciformes > Percidae > Percina > Percina caprodes. The sequence goes on along the minus strand of JABXJD010000053.1, from coordinate 2,047,901 downwards.
ACGAGTACAAATCCAATTCATCTGTTGAAGTCTATTTTCTGAGCCCTCTGGAGGTTGAACTAGGCAGCCTGTAATATGCGTTAAAGTAACGACATCACACACTGTAAAGGTTACACTCGTTGACATTTATCACACTACTCATTAAAAAACAAAATGAAGATTTGAAAGCAATATCAATCAGACGGTTTAAAGAGCCGTTAAAGCTGCAGTTTGTTGCACTTCATTTCAATAAGCCCATTAAAACGCACCTGACATAACCAGCCCACAGTAATCCCTCTGTAATAATAATAATAATGAGGTACGAGCTTCCTCGGTTACATCTCTTGCTTCATTTGTTAAAATTAATAAAAAAAACGATATAGTCTGTGGGAAGATAAACCGCACCTGAATCATATTTCTCC
>JABXJD010000053.1:1852500-2042500 GCA_013375575.1 Percina caprodes | reverse complement strand
CTTCCCGTCACAATTGAAAATCAACAATTTTATTGATGTTTTTTAAACTTTTTCTTACGTTTTTGTCCCTTTTTTTCCAATGTTTGTCACTTTTTTTGGCGTTTTCAACACTACGTAACACTAACTCTTTATTAATTCTATTAACTTTGGTTTTATAGTTATTTTTTTTTAAATCTTAACTAAAATATTAGGTTTTATTCTATATAAATGAGGGTTATTGACCATGAAATCCAAAAAGTAGTGTAAAACTAGTGGTAGTAAGGTGGTGGTAGGGAAAACTACCAAAAAAAAGTCTGAAAAAGGGACAAAAATGTCAATTTTTTGTCAGTTTTTGACCCGAGAGGACACCAAAATAAAAATGAATGCTTATTATTGATGTTTTTTTATTTTTTATTGAACTTTTTCTTACTTTTTTGTCCCATTTTCAACACGTTTTGACATCTTATTCAATTTTATAGCATTTGGAAAACAAACTGAAGTGTTTTTGAAATAGTATTGAGAGTAAAAGTTGACATATTCCAGTCTGTGATTATCATCAACATCCATTCCTTTAATTTTAGTCTCAATAATTCCTAATTTCTGCTTTTCTAACTCAAACATTAGGTATAATTTCCTATAAATGAGGTTTATTGACCATAACTTAACTGTAAAACTAAAGTGAAACAAAAAAGTGAGAAACATTGAAAAAAAAGTAAGAAAAAGTTTTTAAAAAAGCATTGATTATAAGCGTTGATGTTTTATTTTGGCGGGTCAAAAACTGACAAAATTTTACATTTTTGTCCTTTTTTTTAGTTTTCACTAACACCTCCTTATTAGTTTTACTACTTTTTGGAATTCATGGTCAATAACCCTCATTTATATAGAATTATACCTAATATTTGAGTTAAAAAAAGCATAAATGATGAATTATTTTGACTAATAGTTAAGATCAGAGGAATGAAAGTGATCAGTTCTATGCCATGAGGGTTAAGGAAACGTGCCACATAATCAAGGATTTTTGCAACAATCCCAAAAAAAACTCAGCAATAACAATATCATTTTTTCTGGAAGGACTGGTTTACTGCTGCAATGAAACGCTTGGTTACGTTGTAACCGTGGTTCTCTGAGGAAAGACTATTTTGCCAGTTATATTTATTAATCAAAGTTTTCTTTAAAATAGTGTTAAAATCTCTTCTTGTAAACCCAATCTCGTCGGTCGGCAGCTTATAAAAACTTAATTTCTGGGTTCTTTAGGAGTCCATTACACCACACAGCTGCTTTTAGGCTTTCTTCTGTTGTTTGGTAGCAGACAGAAATGACGAGGAGGAAAACTTCCCACAGTACGGATCACTGGGAAGTTGTTTTCCCCTCCGGTTGGGGCGGGACTAGCCTGGATACCAGCCAGCCGAACTTAGCCCCGCCCACAACAACTGAGATCGGGAAGTTCGGTCTGGACTTGATCCGTTGTGGAGCAACTATGCTCGAACCAGCTGTTTGGAGCATTAAGATTGTCAGGGCGGGGCTTTAAACGATGATGGACAGATGATCAACCACGTCACAAAAGAGCGCTTGGGTTAAATTTGTCAACAACAAAGATGGCTGCCGCTGGAGAACTGAATCCTCCATGGCGTCTTTTATTAAAGATATCAACAGCGACCAAGACATTTGTCGATCGGAAAGATGTTTTTACCGTCGTTCCTACGGGATTAGGCATACGTCACATACTCCGTTGCTCTGATTGGTTGTAGGTCTATCCAATTGAGTGCAGAGGCGTTATCTTTCCTGGTTCGGTTGAAACACGCCCCATAATCACAGCCCAATGGAGAAGAATCTGACTCATGATCAGACTAGAATCTGCGTATGACGACGTCAGGCTAGGGCGGGGCTTAGATGCGCTCTGTCTATCTATAGTGTGCTATTTCCGTGATAGGGAATGGTTTCAAACATACCTTCTCTCTCTCTCGCTGACCGATTTTGAAAACTCTGCAGTCACAACAGCAGGAGCTCTGCTGCCGGGCAACAACAGTCTGATCAGGTCACACAGTCCAACTGGGAGTTCAGGACCGGGCAACAGCAAATATCCCCTCGACCAGAGGGATCATGCAGTGGAGGGAAAGTGCTAGGAGAGCAGATAAAGGCAGAGCTGAGGACACAGATAGGGCGTGTTTCTTCTTCTGCTATTTTATTTTTTGCACAGAAGAGGGGATACGGCTCAGTTGGGGGGGAAGGAGGCAGGAGCTGCCGCTTATGAACATATATTAGTTTTTCAGCCTCTAAGGGGGCGGTGGGAGCGGTGAGACTGGCTCCCTGACTGGAATTTGAAACATCGACTTCATGCCTTTGCACTTCCTGTGAGTCAGACAGAGGCCTGATCTGGTTGGACATTTTTGGGGGAAAGAGGCGAGCAGCGGCTTTATGTATTTGCATAGAAGACGGAGCAAGGACGACATGTTTTCGTGTGAATATTAAAGAATCAGAAAGGATTTTTCTGCTTCCAGAGGAAAAAAGTGCTCAGTATTAAAGATCCCATGACATGGTGCCCTTTTGATTCTTTCATATAGACCTTAGTGGTCCCTAATACTGTATCCGAAGTCTCTTTTATATAGACCTTAGTGGTCCCTAATACTGTATCTGAAGTCTCTTTTATATAGACCTTAGTGGTCCCCTAATACTGTATCTGAAGTCTCTTTTATATAGACCTTAGTGGTCCCTAATACTGTATCTGAAGTCTCTTTTATATAGACCTTAGTGGTCCCTAATACTGTATCTGAAGTCTCTTTATATAGACCTTAGTGGTCCCTAATACTGTATCTGAAGTCTCTTTTATATAGACCTTAGTGGTCCCTAATACTGTATCTGAAGTCTCTTTATATAGACCTTAGTGGTCCCTAATACTGTATCTGAAGTCTCTTTTATATAGACCTTAGTGGTCCCTAATACTGTATCTGAAGTCTCTTTTATATAGACCTTAGTGGTCCCTAATACTGTATCTGAAGTCTCTTTTATATAGACCTTAGTGGTCCCTAATACTGTATCTGAAGTCTCTTTTATATAGACCTTAGTGGTCCTTAATACTGTATCTGAAGTCTCTTTTATATAGACCTTAGTGGTCCCTAATACTGTATCTGAAGTCTCTTTTATATAGACCTTAGTGGTCCCTAATACTGTATCTGAAGTCTCTTTATATAGACCTTAGTGGTCCCCTAATACTGTATCTGAAGTCTCTTTTATATAGACCTTAGTGGTCCCTAATACTGTATCTGAAGTCTCTTTTATATAGACCTTAGTGGTCCCTAATACTGTATCTGAAGTCTCTTTATATAGACCTTAGTGGTCCCTAATACTGTATCTGAAGTCTCTTTTATATAGACCTTAGTGGTCCCTAATACTGTATCTGAAGTCTCTTTTATATAGACCTTAGTGGTCCCTAATACTGTATCTGAAGTCTCTTTATATAGACCTTAGTGGTCCCTAATACTGTATCTGAAGTCTCTTTTATATAGACCTTAGTGGTCCCTAATACTGTATCTGAAGTCTCTTTTATATAGACCTTAGGGTCCCTAATACTGTATCTGAAGTCTCTTTTATATAGACCTTAGTGGTCCCTAATACTGTATCTGAAGTCTCTTTTATATAGACCTTAGTGGTCCCCTAATACTGTATCTGAAGTCTCTTTATATAGACCTTAGTGGTCCCCTAATACTGTATCTGAAGTCTCTTTTATATAGACCTTAGTGGTCCCCTAATACTGTATCTGAAGTCTCTTTTATATAGACCTTAGTGGTCCCTAATACTGTATCCAAAGTCTGGCCTTGATAAAGTGAAATTTTCCTTAACTTAAAAGTACTCAAGGCAGAAAAATCCTTTAAAAACATTTTAAAAACTGGAAAAAATCCAAACAGTTGTGTGTTTAATGGTCTAATCATGTCAGCTGGACATGTTTCCGTTATATTGTTGGCATGTTTAAGTGACAATATGTACCTTTCAGTTTGAGTTGATTCTAGCGGGCCCTTTGTGGACCACAGCGACTAGGAGTTAGCGTTACGAGGGGGTCATATAGCTGCAATGAATGTTTTGCTCAGACAGAAAATGATGCATTAACAATCAGAGAATTCATCACAGATGCATCGTTGCAATTCAAGTGTAGCATACGGTAACTTAGCCTATACCGCAAATTCAAAATATACAGTAAATCACTGTAAATGAAATGTTAATACCCATAATGCAATGTTTATTACAGTAATTAACCGGAAAAGTAAATCATGGCATTTTACTGGGCATTTTGTGGTAACTGTAGAAATGACAGCAAAGTCTAACAGTGTACTTTGGATGTCTCGTGAGCTAAACCGGTATCATTGTCTCTTGTACTGCACTTGTTACGCTCCACCACTCGTGAAGGCTACTTGGATCAACGAATACAGTGCAAGTGATGGACAAATAACAAGCACGATAATATGATGAAATCCAAAACAAAACCTCTGCAAGACTTGGCTGTACTGTAGCGCTCTGCCGAGCCTCGTCATCCCCGGAGTCACTACTGCCTCCACCTCTCCACATTCAGGTTTTCCTCCTCAGTCTGCAACATGAAAGCACAGTTTGCCATATAGGCAGCGATCTAAGGTATGGTTTGATCCTGTTTGGAGTCCCGGTGTGTCTTCTGCGGACTCTTTAAAAATAGCCCTTTAACCCTCATGTTGTCCTCGGGTCAAATTGACCCGTTTTCCTATATTAATGTTCTTTTTAATTACTCAAAATAACATGATTGATTCCACACAACGCTCTTTGCCAAGTACAAATCTCTACTTTCATTAATTTTGGGGCGTCTTATTCAATTTTATAGCATTTGAAAAACAAATTGAAGTGTTTTTGAAATAGTATTGAGAGTAAAAGTTGACATATTCCAGTCTGTGATTATCATCAACATCCATTCCTTTAATTTTAGTCTCAATAATTCCTAATTTCTGCTTTTCTAACTCAAACATTAGGTATAATTTCCTATAAATGAGGTTTATTGACCATAAATTTCAACAATAACTGTAAAACTAAAGTTAATAAGTTAGTGTTACATAGTGTTAAAAGTAAAAAAAAGTGACACACATTGAAAAAAAGCGTCAAAAGTGTTGAAAATGGGACAAAAAACGTAAAAAAAAGTTCAAAACATCAATAAAAGTGTTTATTCTCAATTTTGACGGGAAGACAACACGAGCGTTGAATAACCAAACGCTGCAAAACATACGAGGGATGATACACGTTTCTATGATTGGTCTAATTCGGCAGATCCACATCAGATTTTAGCCGTTGGACAGCTTCAAATGACGTTTTTCATGTTAAAAAAAGCGTCAAAAGTGTTGAAAAAAGGGACGAAAACATAAGAAAAAGTTAAAAAGAGAACTTGAGGCCCTAGTTCAGCGATGTGAGCGCACGGCGTGAAGCGCCTGGCCCAGGTGCGTTGATGGCGTGTCCAAATCCACAAAAAAAGGGTCCGTGCCCGGGGTGCGTGGTTAAAAAAGGGTTGAGAACCCCCCTTGCCCCCCATCCCATCCCATCACACAGTAACTCCTAACACTACATATCACTGACATAATAAGAACGTCAGTATTCACCTGAAAACACGGCAACTTCCTCATTCATCCATCCATCTTCATCCGCTTATCCGGTATCGGGTCTCGGGGGCAGCAGCTCCAGTAGGGGACCCCAAACTTCCCTTTCCCGAGCCACATCAACCAGCTCCGATTGGGGGATCCCGAGGCGTTCCCAGGCCAGGTTGGAGATATAATCTCTCCACCTAGTCCTGGGTCTTCCCCGAGGCCTCCTCCCACCTGGACGTCCCTCCACCTAGTCCTGGGTCTTCCCCGAGGCCTCCTCCCAGCTGGACGTGCCTGGAACACCTCCTAGGGACCCCCAGGAGGCATCCTCACCAGATGCCCGAACCACCTAAACTGGTTCCTTTCGACGCGAAGGACCAGCGGCTCTACTCCGAGCTCCTCTCGGATGACTGAGCTTCTCACCTGATCTCTAAGACGTGGATGTGATTTTTCCATCAATAAGTCAACATCATCGGACCCCGTTAGCCTGTCATTGCTTGTGTTTTAGCGAGTGACAATGTGTGATCCAGATTCCAGATGGGTTTAGGCCACTGAGCATTGTGGTTTCAGAGAATGGGGCTCAGTGTTTTAGCAATTCAGGAAAGAAACCCATAACACACTAGTCATAATTTTATTCTAATGGAAACTCGACTCCTGGCAATGGCGAGAGGAACAGATGTTCTCTTCGAGTGCTGTGTAGTGGCTAGAGACTTTAAAGTAGCACGACACTTTCAAGAATGCTAGGGTCCCCCGTCCCCCGTCCCCCCAAGCTGCCAGATCCCACTTTAACCCCTGCTTTTAAATCTTTAAATGTGGCCAGCAGCAGCTTGCATTGCTAATAACAGCACAGCTCTGGTGATGTGCGGGCGGCGGTGTCGCTGCCTGCAGATCCAGTACATCTGCAACGCATCAGCCCCCCACCCTCACCCCAACCGCCTGTCCTCCATGTTTGATCCAGTCCAGCGTTAGTGCCTCAGTGTATTGACTCAGTGAGCAGTCAGCTGTTTAAAGTGTGTACAGCCGAGGCCGTCGGCACACAGCGGCGTCCCCGGCTTCATTCCCTTAAGTGTTTATTTAAGGGATTAAGTTGAGAGCACATTGGTTCTCACGGTAACTGCCTGCGGCGGGGATTTACGTGCTCGGGCCGCGGAGCTGACGAGCAGTCAGAGATCTGCACTCTCGGTCTGAACCGAGGCCCCCGTAAACTCACTGCGCTTAACACCCGGCTGCTGTTATCAAGTGCAGCACCGGGGACCATTATACACAGTAGATAGACAGGCTAACAGGCCATGCTGATGATGGTGCGCACACACACACACACACACACACACACACACACACACACACACACACACACACACACACACACACAGGATCATGGTCGCAATGAACCTGCTGCAGGGCCCTGGACCACTATTGGCTCCCTGTTCCTCATGTCAGTTCATAATGTGCTTTTAGGGCCTTTTCACACCAGGCAGTCTGAACCAAGGTTCATGTTGTTCATTTGATCCGTTATTTTATTTTATTTATTTTTTGGTTTCACACTGCAGTTAAGCAAGCGCACTAAAAGACTCGGTGTCACTCCCCGATTTGAGGCGAGTGCAGATTTGAGTCGTGCATGCTCAGATTTAAACGGTTTACGGCATAACTGTCATACTGAAATTTGTGAAATCCATGAAATGATAAAGTTTTCTCATTACAAACAATTACAGAAGATGGGAATCATTTCAGAAACGTAGCTATCTATGGTTGTTTGATTGCTAACGTTAGCTCAAAAACACCATTCAACTGACAGCCGTTGTTTGTTTGATGGCTAGCTTGTAGCTAAGCTAGCAGTCATTTCAAAAACGTTTTAGCTATCTATGGTTGATTGATGCTAACGTTAGCTCAAAACACCATTCAACTGACAGTCGTTGTTGTGTTTGATGCTAACTTGTAGCCAGCAGTGAACCAACTTGGTTAAGTAGGTCCATTTTTACTGTGTTGGCATTACAGAAGTCTCTCGTTAGCATCTTAAATGCTACTTGTCGCAAAGTGACGCATGCCCGACTCAAATCTGCACTGTCCTCCCATTGGACAGTGACACTCTACATGACGTAACTACTTCCTGTCGACATCACACACGTGATCTCCCTGTAATTGATCGGCGTGTAGACGGTCGGGGTGGGAGGCCCTGCGATACGATATTATCACGACACGTATGATGTCACGACACGATATTGTTGCGATTTTAAACACATTGCGATATTCTGTGATATATTGCGATTCGTTACCCTTTTTTTTCCAACTCCAAGTCCTCATAGAAAAACTTTGTCAACATCTGTTTCATTTAAAATACTAAATGTCTCTAGTTTGTTCATCTTCACTTCAATTTTCCATCTAATGGACTGAAAAAGCAACTGATCTCATTATTCCAATACCAAAAGTTGCATTCCCATGTGCATAAAAGATCAATACGGTGTTGAATGGACAGCACAGACACACTGAAACCTACTCTGTATATTTCATATACCTTAAAAAGAAACCTGCTAATTTATCCTCTGCTCTGAGTTTATATCCTCTCTCTCTCTCTCTCTCTCTCTCTCTCTCTCTCTCTCTCTCTCTCTCTCTCTCTCTCATATACACACTAAGCATTGAGCTGTTCCTTAAAGGAGCAACCCTTCTCTTATAACAGGATGATAGCCTGCCGGTCTACTTTACAATACCCTTATTTGACGCCACTTTACTTTCAGCCTACCTTCTGCTCATTGTCTATTGTTTGCCTGTTTTTCTTGTGTTTCCTTGTTGTTGTTTTTTTTTTGCTTTTATTGTAGAAAATGCTGCTTTAATCGGGGAATTTCCCCGCTGTGGGATGAATAAAGTATTATCTATAATCTAATCTAATCAAAGTTTTGTCTGTTTGGTCCCGCGGAGGTTTTACACCTAAAACTGCGGACCAAACGTAACATAACGTAGTAAAAAATGTTCAATTAAGTTCGCAACAACAAGTTGAAACACAGTAAGACTGAGTGACCATTTAACGTTTTCTTTTCTTTTCTTTTCTTTCAAAGCGCCAGCGTCTTTTTCCAGTAGTTCCCAATAAGATGAGAGCGTATGCATCCGCTCAGATCGCTTTTATTTTGAAAATCTCGATGTCGTCACTGTCTCGTGTATTAGATGGGGCAGGACTCGTTGCCCTGGTAACCAAGCAAATGGAGAGGAAGGCCGAATCTGTCTCTGGTCCCCAGGAAGTGCGCCGGGCCATAAAGCCAGCTTCACATGGCAGCCAACAGGTGGAATTACAACTTCCATAAAAGTCTTTTCCGTTACTTAGCAACGGAGACGTCTATAAATCAGTTGCTCATTGTTTTGCAATCCCAATTTGATCCATTCAGTCCGATATGCTTTGGAAAGTTAACCCTCCTGATGTCTTTGGGTCAAATTTGACCCCTTTCCAAAAAGTTTCTATATCAGAAATTTGGGTTTCTTTTAAACTAATTTGTCAAAAGTAACGTGGATGGTTCCCAACAACGCTCCTCACAAGTTAAATTAATAATCAGGTCACTACTTTCATTGAATTTGGGTGTTTTTTTGTCAATGTTATAGCATTTGGAGAAAAAACAGCTGGTAAAAGAACTTTAAAAAAGTGTAAAAAATACAAGAGAGAAAATGTCAATAAAAGTGACTAAAATGTGAAGAAATGTCAAATCAAGTGACAAAAATGTGAAAAGATGTCGAAAAAATTAACAAAAATGTCAAAAAAAAGTGACAAATGTTTAATAAAAAAATAATAAAAATCTTCAGGAAAAACCCAAGAAAAATTCAAAAGGCTCAGAAAAAGTCGACAAATGTTGAAAAAGCGACAAAGTCATTGGGGGAAAGCCACAAAATGGTCGACAAAGACGACCATAACCTTGATAAAAGGGTTTTCATTTGAAATTTTGACTCAGAAAAACAAAATTTCCAGATTGGCAGGAAGACAACACGACGATTAAGAAGAGCTGCATGATTAAATCATATAATATAATAATAATAACTTTATTCAGGACACAAATAGAAGCTCCATAGTGCATTAAAATGTCAGTATTTACACACATATAGCATGAAATATATAGTACAAATTAATAAAAGGTCAATAACCTTCACCTGTAATATACAAACAGGAGCGCCAATGTCTTCTCAGTCTAGATTCACACCTGACCATCAATCAATGTGGGCTAAAGCTTGAGATCATGGTCGCAATGAACCTGCTGCAGGGCCCTGGGCCACTATTGGCCCCCTGTTCCTCATGTCAGTTCATAATGTGCTTTTTAGAGCATTCAACACATGTGTTGTGTATACATGGAGGTTAAACTTTTTCGGCTTCATGCCTCCAGACTGATGACTCAGTCTCAGCATCTCTCATTGTGATGAACGTGGCTCAGCCTCGGGCACTGTATCCAGGTCTTATTATGCACCCATGGTCTGTCAGACACAAACAAGTCTGCTCCTCACACACCCTTTTAAAACCAAGTTTTCACCCAAAATCAGCAGACAGAGCTATAGCTTCACATTGTAGAACGTAAACAGGCATTTCAACCCCCTGATTCCCCGATTAAAGCCTGAGATCACATCAATAAGAGCATGAGAAAAAAGGCTACTAAAGAAATGGAGAAACATTTTCTCCCGGTGTTACGTTTGATTGGCGTCCAGCAGAACACGCATTACATAATTTCCTCTCTGTGTAAAACACTAAAACGCATGGATTTCTTCTATGTTAACAAAAGCAGAACAGAACAGCAGGACAACAGGTGTGTAGTAGATACTGTTTGCTATTAGTATGGAATTAAATACAACAAAACACACTGGTAACAGCACTCAATGCGCACACTTCTGAACGTGTACAAGCTCTTGAACGCAAACCGAGACACGACACGACATCTTATTAGTACTCTGCGACTCCCAAAGTAACTAAATAAACAATGCAATCCTGTCTGGAAGTATAAAGAGCTTTACACACACACGTACACACACACAATCAATCACACACACAGCATAAATAGCTTGCAAGCACACTTAAAGATGGTAATCTTTTTAATTGCTCAAGCTGTTGACTTGTGCCCACACATTAGTGAAGTGCCATCATGATTATCATCGTTGTTTGCCCCCTGGTTGTTGAACAGAGTAAATTGATATCTGGTGTTGCTCGCAATTCATTAGTGCTCAATGTATTATTACTCTGCTATTCACTGCGTCCGAGTCACAACAATGTATTATTACTCTGCTATTCACTGCGTCCGAGTCACAACAATGTATTATTACTCTGCTATTCACTGCGTCCGAGTCACAACAATGTATTATTACTCTGCTATTCACTGCGTCCGAGTCACAACAATGTATTATTACTCTGCTATTCACTGCGTCCGAGTCACAACAATGTATTATTACTCTGCTATTCACTGCGTCCGAGTCACAACAATGTATTATTACTCTGCTATTCACTGCGTCCGAGTCACAACAATGTATTATTACTCTGCTATTCACTGCGTCCGAGTCACAACAATGTATTATTACTCTGCTATTCACTGCGTCCGAGTCACAACAATGTATTATTACTCTGCTATTCACTGCGTCCGAGTCACAACAATGTATTATTACTCTGCTATTCACTGCGTCCGAGTCACAACAATGTATTATTACTCTGCTATTCACTGCGTCCGAGTCACAACAATGTATTATTACTCTGCTATTCACTGCGTCCGAGTCACAACAATGTATTATTACTCTGCTATTCACTGCGTCTGAGTCACAACAATGTATTATTACTCTGCTATTCACTGCGTCCGAGTCACAACAATGTATTATTACTCTGCTATTCACTGCGTCTGAGTCACAACAATGTATTATTACTCTGCTATTCACTGCGTGAATAATGTAATACAGTGCGTGCAAAGAGCTCTGACATCATCCACAAGGAGATACCGGCTGTGTTCGACGGAGAGGAAGGAAGCGACATTGTTATTGCCAAAATACAGCATTTATAAGTTTAATAAGAGAATGAATGCACGTCACTTGCACAAAGTAACTCTGTTGGGAAGTTATGAGGAAGTCACTTGAAAATCTCCATAATATTAACTTTCCAGAAAGTGTCAGTTTCCATTTCAACCCCAGTGTTGAAGTGTGAAAATATAATTAGTTTCTCATTAGATGTTACTTTAATTCCTGCAAACAGCAACAGTTTTAGTTATTAGATTAGTTATATCACTTTATATCGTGCAAATGACTTTCCTTACACATCACCGCTCTGTCTCAAGTTTCTTTAATCTAACTCCAAATCCTCTAATCACATATTCCGTGTTTATTTTTCACATATTCTGTATTAACGTGTAAATATGAAGACTTTAGAGACCCGTGGTTTAACAAGCAGTTATTTACAAGTTATTTACAGACCGTGAACATCCAGTTTGGTTAGTTGTACCATCCTCACAGTCAAACTGCAGGGTTCACACACCCTCCAGCAGTAGCTAACGTTAGCAAGTCAGCTAAGAACACCCAACGTGCAAATTCAATAACCTTAATTTCTGTATTTCACCTTAGAGGCCAGGTCCACCCGCCTTCACTTACTGCACCAAGCTGACATGTACACTAAGGAGTAGTTCAACTAATAGAAATAAAAAAATAAATTATGATTTGATTGGAAGAATACGTCAACATATTAGCATTAAATCAACTGTAACACCTAAACACTATGTGTTGCGGGTATGCAAGAGTGAAAACTAGCTAGCAAGCTAGCACAGAAGTTTAGCTAAACGTAATGAATAAATGGTAGGGAGGCTTAATGTTGCCACACAGGTAACTTCAGCGAAGCATGAGGATTTAACAGTTGTTTTTCTGTTATCTCCGACTCTGGCAGTGGCCGTGGTGTCTGGAAAAGTCAAGCTGCAGGCTACCGGTAAGCAACGCCGTGTCTTCTTTAGCTACAGACTGTTGCGAGTCTCAGACCAGTTAGCTTTAAGATTTGTAACTGTGTTTAAGCTAGCTATTAGCCAAAGCTAAGTTAACGTAACAGACTACAGACTGTTGCAAGTCCCAGACCAGGACTCCCTGTTTTTTAACCCTTTCAAGTGAAATACAGCCACACGTTAGACTAGTTAGCTATACGATCTTTAACTGTGTTAAAGCTTTTAGCGAAGTGTAGCGCTAACTTGCGTCACAAGCAGTGATGCACAAAGTATTATCAAGTACAGTATTGGAGTACATGAGCAGTATGAGTACATGAGCACAGTATGAGACCCAATACCCGATACTAGTATCGGTATCAGCGCTTCCCTAATTTACACGTGGCTTTCCTGTGAGTTGTCAAGATGATCGATAGCGCTTCGTTTGCTAGTGCTCCTGGCTGTTGTAACGACGGTCGTTATGGTTACTTGAGACACCCGAGGCCATGTCCGAACGACCATCGTTGGCCTTCTCGCATGAGCCCAAATTTGCACGTTTGTTTGGTTTCCTGGAAACCATTTGGCTGCATGTAAGTTCACCTACGATGGGGCGAATACTCGCTCGCCCAGAAGACTGTGCACCCCATTTAGGCCGAGTTCGAATCCCAACCTGCGTTCATTTGCTGCGTGGCATCCCCTCTCTCTCTCTCTCTCTCTCTCTCTCTCTCTCTCTTTCTCTCTCTCTCTCTCCTTCCTCTTTCCTTTCTATCTGTTATCACTTTCGAACAGAAAAATGGAAGCCCAAAAAATACCTTCACGTCTTTAAAAAAAAATGCCGACGATTGTCGGTACGGATCGTCCTGAGAAAAAAATGTCAGTAAAAGTGACTAAAATGTGAAGAAATGTCAAATCAAGTGACAAAAATGTGGAAATATGTCGAAAAAACTAACAAAAATGTCAAAAAAAGTGACAAATGTTAAAAAAAATAATAATAATCTTCGGGAAAAACCCATGAAAATTTCAACAGGCTCAGAAAAAGTCGACAAATGTTGAAAAAGTGACAACATCATTGGGGGAAAGCCACAAAGATGACCATAACCTTCATAAAATGGTTTTCCTGCTATTTCCCTAGTCAGAACTGAAGAAGTCTCTCTGAAGAGTGACGAAACTTCTTCGAAGCACTTGCGACCCAGTCCGGTTGCCCCAGAGTGAAACCCTTCCCTGGATTACAGTTGAACATGTGATTAAAACCATGTTCATTAATGTCCATGACAGCCTCCACTCCACCTGCTGGATGACTATAGCTAAGTTTCCACCGACGTGTCAATCAAATTATCTGAAGTTCGGTAAAAAAAGCTCATGCGACTAAAGCTGGTGAAAGTGTGTTTCCATCCAACGGCTTTAAAGCCAATAAAAACCTGCGGTAATGACGTCACATGACGCTGTTTTGAGATCAAATTGGTATATCAAATTAATTTTAGACATTTTAAGGTGTTTCCGTTCATTTTCGCACTGAATCGCACAACATTCAAGCAAACATTTGCAAACAAAGTGTTTCTAGACAAAATGGCTCCCGTCTACCAACACATGACCACTATGGGACGAGTTGTAATAGAGCTCATGTTCCAGCTGATGGCGACATATCGAGCTATAATAAGAAAACAACAACGCTATCAACACATCACTATGACGATGAAGATGCAACTTGTCTTTTATCGCTGCGAGACTCTTTTTTTGAGACATGTCTCTCTGTCTGAGCGTCTTCCATTGTCACCCGCAGGACGTCCCACGGCTCGTCCTAACCTTTGTCGGCCATTTCCTTCACGAGTTCCTGATAACTCAGAAAGTCTCTCGTCTCCTCGTCCGTCCTCTTCCGTCTGTCTTTGTTGACGCCTCCCAGTGTGCACACAGCAGAAATACTGTGCGGGAATGAACTAAAACTTCTTCTTCTTCGTTTTGTGGCGGGTTGCAACCATAAAATGACCTAAAACTTAATCGCAACTCATTATTTATTCGGAAAATAACATTTCCATCAGCGTTTATCGCATAAATCAAGATAAGAATCGATCAAAATAAAATCCAATGAGACCAAACATATTTACTTCAAGTCGATATTCATGAAATTCCATCAAATTTGACTGTTTCCAGAAGGCATTTTTCATTCGATATCACTTAATTCGGATAAAACCGTGTGGATGGAAACAGAGCTCGTGATCGGGATGACTGCAGCACCTTCAGAGACATGTCCACCTATCACTAATGGACTCGAGTGTCCGCGTACCTTTAACCCAATGTTTCCCAAACTTAGGGTCGGGACCCAAAATGGGTCGCAGACCCGTTTTATTGGGTCGCCAATTGGCAGAGTAAAATGAGAATCTGGCTTTTCGACTTTAGCGTACCTGAAAAACTAATACAGAAACAGACTAAATGCTCTGAATGACCTCAGAATGTCCTCAGAATGACCTCAGAATGGCACCTTCAAAAACTGAACCTAGAGTAGATCAGCTGGTTGAGATCTTCAACCAGACACATCTCATTAAATTCAAGTCAGCATTATTAAAAACATGTTGGTGTGGGTCCTGAGGGACGATGGGAGGGGACGGAGACACAGAAAGGACAATAGAGACCTTTTCTGTTTTTGATTACTTTTATAATGGAATAAATATACTTCATATACATTAAATTCATAGTTTGTTCCGTCTTTTGTCTACAGTTTAAAAATGTAGATGTTACAATGATTCATGGTGTATTTTTGTAAATTTGGGTCCCGGGGAGACACCAAATTTCTCTTTTGGGTCTTGAGCTGAAAAAGATTGGGAACCACTGCTTTAACCAAACAGTTTATTGTACTTTACAGCCCTGCAGTGAGAACTTTAGAGCTCAGTCAGCTGCACGGCATGTTCTCGCCAGTGAGCGCAGGGAGTTTGAATGATGGACATCTTACCTGACACACAACTGAATTGTCCCGATGCAGTGAACTCACCATTCTGACTCCACGACATGGCGACAACTGTCTCTGAGGATTGCGGTCATTTGACTTTCTAAATAACGTGACCTTCTGCTGAGAGAAACGTCCAAAACAAGCGTTTCCAGAAGGCATTTTTCATTCGATATCACTTAATTCGGATAAAACCGTGTGGATGGAAACAGAGCTCATGATCGGGATGACTGCAGCACCTTCAGAGACATGTCCACCTATCACAAATGGACTTGGGTGTCCACGTACCTTTAACCAAACAGTGTATTGTACTTAACCCCTAACCCATGTTCTTGCCAGTGAGCGCAGGGAGTTTGAATGATGGACATCTTACCTGACACACATCTGAATTGGCTCTGAAACTGTCTCTGAGGATTGCGATCAATTAACTTTCTAAATAACGTGACCTTCTGCTGAGAGAGAAACGTCCAAAACACGCTCTGGAAATGTATTCTGGTGTCGGAGGATATTAGGTTTTTGCTGTTTGGTTGCTGTATTTTAACTCCGTAATGTTCCTGTTCCTACTCTTCTTTCTTGTACTAAACAATGACTCTGTCACAGTAGACATGAAGAAACTTAGATTACTTGTGGTTCAATTTTAGTGGTTTCATTTCTGTGCTGACTTTGTTATTGAGGACATACGTGTGAGCAGGTGATGCACTTAAATAAAGTTTGCTTGAGTGTGAATGTTAGAAACGCAAATTATATTCAGCATTGTTCAGTAATTACGAGAAAATATGATGGAAATTGATCAAAACTGCGCCAATATTTAACTTTGGAGAAGCATTGCTATTTGTATGTATACTTAGCATAAATTACATAGAGTTTACACATCTGCAGATCAAACTATGCTTTTGGCAGGTGATTTCTTGAAGCTGTCCTCTCCCAAAAACGCTTCTATAGGTCGTTTGTTCAAGCAGCAATCACGACTCATATTAACAGTTATAGTGGCAGTGCCCTCTAGTGGCCGTTTGTTGTTAGGGGAACAAGGTGACAAAATGCAAACAGCACCAAATTCCACATAAAGAGTCCGTTTTGAGTGGTGGACGGGTCAAAAAAACATTTTTTGATGTTTTAAAATACAAGTTAAAGATTATGTTTCTTTAACTTTATGGAATATACGGAAGTACATGACAACACTATCTTTTCTAAACTTAACTGAGTAGTTTTTGTTGCCTAAATGTGACCGTTTCACAACGTTAAAGACGTTTTTTAAACCGTGATCGTTAGATATGAGAACGGAAAATGCTCCTGTGGGTCGTATTAAGAGGGTAGGAATTAACAACCTGTATTGTTATGTATGGTTTGGAAGACTTGTTGGATTTCTCCCAAAAATAGATTTAACCCTGATGTTGTCCTCGGGTCAAATTGCCCCGTTTTTCTATATCAATGTTCTTTTTAATTCCCCAAAATAACATGATTGATTCCACACAACGCTCTTTGCCAAGTACAAATCTCTACTTTCATTAATTTTGGGGCGTCTTATTCAATTTTATAGCATTTGAAACCAAATTGAAGTGTTTTTGAAATAGTATTGAGAGTAAAAGTTGACATATTCCAGTCTGTGATTATCATCAACATCCATTCCTTTAATTTTAGTCTAAATAATTCCTAATTTCTGCTTTTCTAACTCAAACATTAGGTATAATTTCCTATAAATGAGGTTTATTGACCATAAATTCTAAAAATAACTGTAAAACTAAAGTCAATACGTTAGTGTTACATAGTGTGAAAAGTCAAAAAAAGTGACACACATAGAAAAAAAGCGTCAAAAGTGTTTGAAAATGGGACAAAAAAACGTTAAAAAAAAGTTAAAAACATCAATAAAAAGTGTTGATTTTCAATTTTGACGGGAAGACAACACGAGCGTTGAATAACCAAACGCTGCAAAACATACGAGGATGATACACGTTTCTATGATTGGTCTAATTCGGCAGATCCACATCAGATTTTAGCCGTTGGACAGCTTCAAATGACGTTTTTCATGTTAAAAATAGAAAGAGGAGGAGTTGATTTCCTCCATTACAGTGCCAGTCGCCTGCTGTAATTGGGTCCAAACTGGGAGTTCCTCGACTCTCTTCGCTTCCAAATCCTTTTTTCAGTAGACAGACGGTGGTCAATGGGAAACGTCTGGCTGAAAAACATCAACCGGCGGTCGTTAACACACTTTAAAAGCTCATAACTGTATATTTTTTATTGGAATTCCAGGTTCATGAGCTGACAAAATGTGACGATAAAATTTCCAAAGTACATGTCCGTCAATCCGAAAGTGAAGGTTGTGTTAGTCCGCCTGAGTTGTTGACAGCTGTCAAAGACGGTCATTACCACAACTCACCGCTGCCAGTTGGAGAAATTGGGGGCAGTAGCTCAGTCTGGGGTGAGTTGTAAGGAGTTGGGTTGGGA
Source organism: Percina caprodes (assembly GCA_013375575.1). Taxonomy (NCBI): domain Eukaryota; kingdom Metazoa; phylum Chordata; class Actinopteri; order Perciformes; family Percidae; genus Percina; species Percina caprodes. The sequence continues at coordinate 2,024,660 of JABXJD010000053.1, read as the reverse complement.
ACCGAAGGGTAGCCCCATGCGGACTTGCCCCATGCGGACCAAAGCACGGAGTGTGGAGTGGTGGCTGGAGAGATGCCACTTCACCTCCTGGGCACTGCAAGGTGCTCTTGAGCAAGCATTGTACCCCCAACCACTCAGGGTGCTGGTCCAGCTGGCACCCCCCACACACTCTGACATCCCTCCATTACTCCATAAGTTTAAAACATTAATAAAAAGTGTTGATTTTCAATTTTGACGGGAAGACAACACGAGCGTTGAATAACCAAACGCTGCAAAACATACGAGTGATGATCCACGTTTCTATGATTGGTCCAATTCGGCAGATCCACATCAGATTTTAGCCGTTGGACAGCTTCAAATGACGTTTTTCATGTTAAAAATAGAAAGAGGAGGAGTTGATTTCCTCCATTACAGCGCCAGTCGCCTGCTGTAATTGGGTCCAAAGCCTATACGGTCAGAACAATGGGGATGTCGGAGCAGAGGGTTTATTTTTCGAAACAATGGCACGTCGGACTAGTGGACTGTAGCACCAAAAGGGGATTTTTCGGGTTATTGAGCGGCAGGAACCACCGAGTTTAGAGAAATGGGCAGCCCCCCTGCTGTTTTGCCCACATTATTCACCGTAAAGTCTGCAGGAAGTGATGTAATATTGTGTTATGTGGAGTGAGCACTGTGAAAATAGCCTTTGAAATGCTACGTTGTTAAATTGCATTAAGTATTGCATTTGTACACTGTATTTATCAACGGGATTTGAATGAGTTTTATCTGTTTTACTACTTTTTATATTTGTATTGTTGACTGTAATTTTCTTATTGTTGATGTTTTTTAGGAAGACAATGTTAAGATCTGTCCAGGGACAACGGATGAAAAATAGCCTTTTGGCTAATTCTGGTGCATTTACAGCAATGTTAATTAATGTACACTGTCCCTGTCAAATAAATTAATTAAAAAATTAGGAGTCAATGCTGCCTCGTGTGCGCTGACTCATTTGCCATTTACTTAACACACCAGTCAAAAGCGAATGCCAGGAGTTAAGTTTGCATTAAAGGACATTTTTAGACTTAGACTTCTCTTTATTAATCCTTTTTCGTTGAAATCATCCCAAAAGGATTAATAAAGAGACGTCTAAGTCTAAATATGTAGTTAAGTTTGCATTAAAGGACATTTTTTAGACTTAGACTTCTCTTTATTAATCCTTTTTCGTTGAAATCATCCCAAAAGGATTAATAAAGAGAAGTCTAAGTCTAAATATGTAGTTAAGTTTGCATTAAAGGACATTTTTTAGACTTAGACTTCTCTTTATTAATCCTTTTTCGTTAAAATCATCCCAAAAGGATTAATAAAGAGAAGTCTAAGTCTAAAAATGTAGTTAAGTTTGCATTAAAGGACATTTTTAGACTTAGACTTCTCTTTATTAATCCTTTTTCGTTGAAATCATCCCAAAGGATTAATAAAGAGAATCTAAGTCTAAATATGTAGTTAAGTTTGCATTAAAGGACATTTTTAGACTTAGACTTCTCTTTATTAATCCTTTTCGTTAAAATCATCCCAAAGGATTAATAAAAGCGTCTAAGTCTAAAAATGTAGTTAAGTTGCATTAAAGGACATTTTTAGACTTAGACTTCTCTTTATTAATCCTTTTCGTTGAAATCATCCCAAAGGATTAATAAAGAGACGTCTAAGTCTAAATATATTAAGTTTGCATTAAAGGACATTTTTAGACTTAGACTTCTCTTTATTAATCCTTTTCGTTGAAATCATCCCAAAGGATTAATAAAGAGAATCTAAGTCTAAAAATGTAGTTAAGTTTGCATTAAAGGACATTTTAGACTTAGACTTCTCTTTATTAATCCTTTTTCGTTGAAATCATCCCAAAAGGATTAATAAAGAGACGTCTAAGTCTAAAAAATGTAGTTAAGTTTGCATTAAAGGACATTTTAGACTTAGACTTCTCTTTATTAATCCTTTTTCGTTGAAATCATCCCAAAAGGATTAATAAAGAGAAGCCTAAGTCTAAAAATGTCCTTTAATGCAAACTTAACTCGGCATTCGCTCCCGACGGGCTCCACCACGTTGGAAGAAGAGCGTAACGGCAGCAACAGGCGAACCAGCAGTGATAGGTAGAGTTTCTGAGTGTTCAGCTGTTACTAAACGTCCATATTGATCGTTACGTATGAATTCGTAATTATATTCAATGTTGTGGAGAAATCAAGTTGAAACTTTCATTTTTTAATACTGGAAATGTGAATAAATAACTAACAGAAACACAATAAACAGCGGGATTTGTGTGTGTGTGTGTGTGTGTGTGTGTGTGTGTGTGTGTGTGTGTGTGTGTGTGTGTGTGTGTGTGTGTGTGTGTGTGTGTGTGTAGGGCCGTAAACCGGTTACTTCTCCTTCCTGGATCCATTCTCTCCGGCTGTCTGGCTCTTCATGCTGTTGGCCTACCTCGCCGTCAGCTGCGTCCTCTTCCTCGCCGCCAGGTAACACACCTGCGTGTGCGTGTGTGTGTGTGTGTGTGTGTGTGTGTGTGTGTCAACTGCAACATCTTAATCTGCCCCTTTTCTCTCTCTCTTTCTACATGTAAAATGTCTGTTTTACACTCAAATCGAGTTATTGTTGTTTTCTGTTGCGTATGCGTGTCTCTGCCTCTTTCACGCTTTCCTGTTTTCTACCTCAATGTTTCCCAAACTTAGGGTCGGGACCCAAAATGGGTCGCAGACCCATTTTATTGGGTCGCCAATTGGGAGAGTAAAATGAGAATCTGGCTTTTCGACTCTAGAAACCTGAAAAACAAAATGAAAAAATTAAACTTGAAAAACAAATACAGAAACAGACTAAATGCTCTTAATGACCTCAGCATGACTTCAGCATGACCTCAGAATGACCTCAGCATGACCTCAGCATGACCTCAGAATGACCCCAGAATGACCCCAGAATGACCTCAGAATGACCTCAGAATGTCCTCAGAATGACCTCAGCATGACCTCAGAAGGGCACTTTCAAAAACCGAACCTAGAGTAGATCAGCTGGTTGAGATCTTCAACCAGACACATCCATCTCATTAAATTCAAGTCAGCATTATTAAAACCATGTTGGTGTGGGTCCTGAGGGACGATGGGAGGGGACGGAGACACAGAAAGGACAATAGAGACCTTTTCTGTTTTTGATTACTTTTATAATGGAATAAATATACTTCATATACATTTAAATTCATGGTTTGTTCCGTCTTTTGTTCACAGTTTAAAAATGTAGATGTTACAATGATTCATGGTGTATTTTTGTAAATTTGGGTCCCGGGGAGACACCAAGTTTCTCTTTTGGGTCTTGAGCTGAAAAAGATTGGGAACCACTGGTCTACCTCAACAGTTTGACTCTGTTCATACGAGACGTATTTCAAGAACGTCCTTTGTCCTTCGATACAATAATCTTAATAAAAAATGCACTTAGTGGAGGATTAAGAGTGCTTTTGCAAATGGTGCAGTCAATATACCAACAAATGCGCTGCTCTGTTTAACCCTCGTGTCGTCCTCGGGTCAAATTGACCCGTTTCTGAGGGTTTTATATCAGAAATATGGATTTATTTCAACCAAATTGCCCAAAAATAACATCAGATTCTTCATTTTTTGGGTGTTTTATCTTATAGAATTTGAATTCTTTTTTAGTTTTTATGGTTTCAAAACAGTATCCGGACTAAACTTTGACATCTACCCATCTGAGATCCACTCAACATCCTCTGATCTTAACTATTAATGAAAATAATTCATAATTTCTGCCTTTTTAACTAAAAAATGATGTATAATTTGATACAAATGAGGTTTGTTGACCATGAATTCCAAGAATAAGTGTAAAACTTGTTATTAAACCAGCTCGGGGTTTAAAAAAAGCGCCAAAAGCTGGAAAAAGTAACAAGTAAATTTAATAAAAAACACAAAAACATCGGAAAAGCACCAAAAAAATTACAGTTTGACCTTGAAGGGCAAGTTCAGGGTTAAGTGTAAAAGACTTTAAATTGTTATGGAGTCACCATAACAATTTTTTTAAGATGCTGGTTTTGAAGACAATGCTTAATGCCCCCTCCAGGCTCAGCCCCTACGAGTGGTACAACCCTCACCCGTGTCTCCGGGAGCGGCCGGACGTCCTCGTCAACCAGTACACCCTGGGGAACAGCCTGTGGTTCCCGGTGGGCGGCTTCATGCAGCAGGGCTCTGAGATCATGCCCCGGGCTCTGTCTACGCGCTGCGTCAGCGGAGTGTGGTTCGTACATCGCACTCAACACATACACTCCCATTCGGGGGATGTGGGGGGTGGGGGAGGGAGGATGGGGGTCATGATGAAACCCTGATGGGGGGTCATGATGAAACCCTGATGGGGGGTCATGATGAAACCCTGATGAGGTTTTCGTCAGGTCGTCCACCGCGTTTACGAGCCCCTAAAACGGAGACATTTGGAAACACTGCTGACCCTAGCCTGGTTGGCTTTCTGCCCTCTACTCTTCTCTCTCCTCTATTCCCTCCTTTCCTCTCTTCTCTTCCCTCCTTTCCTCTCTTCTCTTCCCTCCTTTCCTCTCTTCTCTTTTCTCTCTCCTCCTCTCTCTCGCGGCTTCATGCAGCAGGGCTCTGAATCATGCCCGGGCTCTGTCTACGCTGCGTCAGCGGAGTGTGGTTCGTACATCTCAACACATACACTCCCATTCGGATCAATACGGGGGGATGGGGGGGGGGGGGAGGGAGGATGGAGGGTCATGATGAAACCTGATGGGGGTTCATGATGAAACCCTGATGGGGGTTCGTGATGAAACCCTGATGGGGGTTCGTGATGAAACCCTGATGGGGGGGTCGTGATGAAACCCTGATGGGGTCGTGATGAAACCCTGATGGGGGGTTCGTGATGAAACCCTGATGAGGGGTTCGTGATGAAACCCTGATGGGGGGGTCGTGATGAAACCCTGATGGGGGTTCGTGATGAAACCTGATGGGGGTCGTGATGAAACCCTGATGGGGGTTCGTGATGAAACCTGATGGGGGTTCGTGATGAAACCCTGATGGGGGGTTCGTGATGAAACCTGATGGGGGTTCGTGATGAAACCTGATGGGGGTTCGTGATGAAACCCTGATGGGGGTTCGTGATGAAACCCTGATGGGGGGGTCCGTGATGAAACCCTGATGGGGGGTTCGTGATGAAACCCTGATGGGGGTCATGATGAAACCTGATGGGGGTTCATGATGAAACCTGATGGGGGTTCATGATGAAACCTGATGGGGGTCATGATGAAACCCTGATGGGGGGGGTCATGATGAAACCCTGATGGGGGGTCATGATGAAACCCTGATGGGGGGGTTCATGATGAAACCCTGATGGGGGGTCATGATGAAACCCTGATGGGGGGTCATGATGAAACCTGATGGGGGTCATGATGAAACCCTGATGGGGGTTCATGATGAAACCTGATGAAGTCATGATGAAACCCTGATGGGGGTCATGATGAAACCCTGATGAGGTTTTCGTCAGGTCGTCCACCGCGTTTACGAGCCCCTAAAACGGAGACATTTGGAAACACTGCTGACCCTAGCCTGGTTGGCTTTCTGCCCTCTCCTCTTCTCTCTTCTCTCTTTTCCTCTCTTCTCTCTCTCTTCTCTTCCCTCCTTTCCTTTCTTCTCTCTCTTCTCTATTCTCTTTCTTCTCTCCTCTCTCCCCTCTCCTCTTCTCTCTTTCCTCTCTCCTCTCTTCCCTCTTTTCCTCTCTTCTCTTTCTCCTCTCTTCTCTCTTTTCTCCTTTTCTCTCTTCTCTCCCCTCTCCCCGCTCCTCTTCTCTCTTTCCTCTCTTCTCTCCCCTCTCCTCTTCTCTCTTTCCTCTCTTCTCTCCCCTCTCTTCTCTCTTTTCTCCTTTTCTCTCTTCTCTCCCCTCTCCCCGCTCCTCTTCTCTCTCTCCTCTCTCTCTCTTCTCTCCTCTCTCTCTTCTCTCTTTCCTCTCTTCTCTCTCTCCTCTCTCTCTCTTCTCTCCTCTCTCTCTTCTCTCGTCCCTCCTTTCCTCTCTTCTCTCTCCTCTCTCCTCTTCTCTCTTTCCTCTCTTCTCTCTTCTCTCTCTCCTCTCTTCCCTCTTTTTCCTCTCTTCTCTCTCTCCTCTCTTTTCTCCTTTTCTCTCTTCTCTCCCCTCTCCCCTCTCCTCTTCTCTCTCTCCTCTCTTCTCTCTTTTCTCCTTTTCTCTCCTCTCTCCCCTTTCCTCTTCTCTCTTTCCTCTCTTCTCTCTCTCCTCTCTTCTCTCTTTTCTCCTTTTCTCTCTTCTCTCCCCTCTCCCCGCTCCTCTTCTCTCTCCTCTCTCTCTCTTCTCTCCTCTCTCTCTTCTCTCGTCCCTCCTTTCCTCTCTTCTCTCTCCTCTCTCCTCTTCTCTCTTTCCTCTCTTCTCTCTTCTCTCTCTCCTCTCTTCCCTCTTTTTCCTCTCTTCTCTCTCTCCTCTCTTTTCTCCTTTTCTCTCTTCTCTCCCCTCTCCCCTCTCCCCTCTCCTCTTCTCTCTCTCCTCTCTTCTCTCTTTTCTCCTTTTCTCTCCTCTCTCCCCTTTCCTCTTCTCTCTTTCCTCTCTTCTCTCTCTCCTCTCTTCTCTCTTTTCTCCTTTTCTCTCTTCTCTCCCTCTCCCGCTCCTCTCTCTCTCTCTCTCCTCTCTCTCTTCTCTCGTCCCTCCTTTCCTCTCTTCTCTCTTCTCTCTCTCCTCTCTTCCCTCTTTTCCTCTCTTCTCTCTCTCCTCTCTTCCCTCTTTTCCTCTCTTCTCTCTCTCCTCTCTCTTCTCTCTCTTCTCTCGTCCCTCCTTTCCTCTCTTCTCTCTTCTCTCTCTCCTCTCTTCCCTCTTTTCCTCTCTTCTCTTTCTCCTCTCTTCTCTCTTTTCTCCTTTTCTCTCTTCTCTCCCCTCTCCCCTCTCCTCTTCTCTCTCTCCTCTCTCTCTTCTCTCCCCTCTCTTCTCTCGTCCCTCCTTTCCTCTCTTCTCTCTTCTCTCTCTCCTCTCTTCCCTCTTTTCCTCTCTTCTCTTTCTCCTCTCTTCTCTCTTTTCTCCTTTTCTCTCTTCTCTCCCCTCTCCCCGCTCCTCTTCTCTCTCTCCTCTCTCTCCTCTCTCTCTTCTCTCGTCCCTCTTTTCCTCTCTTCTCTCTCTCTCTCTTTTCTCCTTTTCTCTCTTCTCTCCCTCTCCCCTCTCCTCTTCTCTCTCTCCTCTCTTCTCTCTTTTCCTTTTCTCTCCTCTCTCCCCTTTCCTCTTCTCTCTTTCCTCTCTTCTCTCTCTCCTCTCTTCTCTCTTTTCTCCTTTTCTCTCTTCTCTCCCCTCTCCCCGCTCCTCTTCTCTCTCTCCTCTCTCTCCTCTCTCTCTTCTCTCGTCCCTCCTTTCCTCTCTTCTCTCTTCTGTCTCTCCTCTCTTCCCTCTTTTCCTCTCTTCTCTCTCTCCTCTCTTCCCTCTTTTCCTCTCTTCTCTCTCTCCTCTCTCTTCTCTCTCTTCTCTCGTCCCTCCTTTCCTCTCTTCTCTCTTCTCTCTCTCCTCTCTTCCCTCTTTTCCTCTCTTCTCTTTCTCCTCTCTTCTCTCTTTTCTCCTTTTCTCTCTTCTCTCCCCTCTCCCCTCTCCTCTTCTCTCTCTCCTCTCTCTCTTCTCTCCCCTCTCTTCTCTCTTTTCTCCTTTTCTCTCTTCTCTCCCCTCTCCCCGCTCCTCTTCTCTCTCTCCTCTCTCTCCTCTCTCTCTTCTCTCGTCCCTCTTTTTCCTCTCTTCTCTCTCTCCTCTCTTTTCTCCTTTTCTCTCTTCTCTCCCCTCTCCCCTCTCCTCTTCTCTCTCTCCTCTCTTCTCTCTTTTCTCCTTTTCTCTCCTCTCTCCCCTTTCCTCTTCTCTCTTTCCTCTCTTCTCTCTCTCCTCTCTTCTCTCTTTTCTCCTTTTCTCTCTTCTCTCCCCTCTCCCCGCTCCTCTTCTCTCCTCTCTCTCTCTCTTCTCTCCTCTCTCTCTTCTCTCGTCCCTCCTTTCCTCTCTTCTCTCTTCTCTCTCTCCTCTCTTCCCTCTTTTCCTCTCTTCTCTCTCTCCTCTCTTCTCTCTTTTCTCCTTTTCTCTCTTCTCTCCCCTCTCCCCTCTCCTCTTCTCTCTCTCCTCTCTCTCTTCTCTCATCCCTCCTTTCCTCTCTCCCCTCTTCTCTCCTCTCTCCCCTCTCCTCTTCTCTCTCTTCCCTCCTCTCTCTCCTCTCCCTCTCTTTTTTAATTCAGTTTAATTTTTTTATAGTTTTTTTTATTGTAAATCTCTAAATATTGTACATTAATCTGACAACTTTAATTACTACTTACTTTACAAAATTAAGAGTTTTATTAGAAATGAAGCTAGCCAACAATACAACGGCCTGTTTGGATCGTTTCCAGTTTCTAAAACATGAAGATTTTTATGCATTTAATACTTTAACTTATATTATATATATATATATATATATATATATATATATATATAAGTACATTATCCTGGCGGTACTTCCCTTTCTTTGGATTTGCCTATTTTTGGTCCAAAATACATTAAGAAGGCCAGAATTTAATCTACCTTTTTCCACTGATATTTTCTTTCAACTAACACAAATATCTCAGTATCCTTGGCGATGTGTTTGTTGCGCCAGTTGATATCGCGATGATGATTTAATTTTATTTTGTAGTTATTTTATTATCATTTTATTTGCCAAGAGTGGCATGGGAAGGGTGGGTGAGGGTGATCTTGTTCCTGTTCTTCATTAAAAAAGAAAAACTGAAGGGACATGTATAGTTTGACATATGTAACCTGTATGGTGCAATATCTTAAGTAAAAATAATAAATAAATAAAAAAAATTAAAAAATGTTGTGTTGAGACGTATTTTAAATAAATAAAGTGAAACTGAATTGAAACCCAAACCTCCGTCGTCCTGCAGGCTGTGTGGAAATCACTCCTCCGATTCGTCCTGTTCTCTTCTCTTCCTCTCTTCCTCCCTTCTCTTCCTCTCTTCCTCTCTTCCTCTCTTCCTGTTTTTGCTCTCCTCCCTCCGTCCGTTATTCCCAGTAGCCGCCATCAGACAGATGGTGGAGGTACTGGGGCGGCCATCAGCGTCGTTCCTCTGACAGCTCGCCGCCTCGCCCGGCACTGAGCCCCGTAGAAACTCATGATGGCCGTGGTCTGTCTGTCTGTCTGTCTGTCTGTCTGTCTGTCTGTCCGTCTGTCTGTCCGTCTGTCTGGCTGTCTGTCTGGCTGGCTGTCTGTCTGGCTGTCTGTCTGTCTGTCTGTCTGTCTGGCTGTCTGTCTGTCTGTCTGTCTGTCTGTCTGTCTGTCTGTCTGTCTGTCTGTCTGTCTGTCTGGCTGGCAGTTTGTCTGTCTGTCTGTCTGTCTGTCTGTCTGGCTGGCAGTTTGTCTGTCTGTCTGTCTGTCTGTCTGGCAGTTTGTCTTCTGTCTGTCTGTCTATCTGTCTGTCTGTCCGTCCGTCCGTCCGTCTGTCTGGCAGTTTATCTGTCTGTCTGGCAGTTTATCTGTCTGTCTGTCTGTTTGGCAGTTTGTCTGTCTGTCTATCTGTCTGTCTGTCTGTCTGGCAGTTTGTCTTCTGTCTGTCTGTCTGTCTGTCTGTCTGTCTGGCAGTTTATCTGTCTGTCTGGCAGTTTATCTGTCTGTCTGTCTGTCTGGCAGTTTATCTGTCTGTCTGTCTGTCTGGCAGTTTGTCTGTCTGTCTATCTGTCTGTCTGTCTGTCTATCTGTCTGTCTGTCTGTCTGGCAGTTTATCTGTCTGTCTGTCTGTCTGGCAGTTTATCTGTCTGTCTGTCTGTCTGGCAGTTTATCTGTCTGTCTGTCTGTCTGGCAGTTTGTCTGTCTGTCTGTCTGTCTGTCTGTCTGTCTGTCTGTCTGTCTGTCTGGCAGTTTGTCTGTCTGTCTGTCTGTCTGTCTGTCTGTCTGTCTGTCTGTCTGTCTGTCTGGCAGTTTATCTGTCTGTCTGACAGGCTCATTGGCTGCCAAGCTGCTCAGTCTGAAGAGGTCTATTACCCGACCGAATACAGCAGTAATTGGTCCTTTACATGCAATGAATAAATAGAGCACTTTTGTTAAGTGTTTGTTAAGTCTGTCCTTCCCGAAAGTTTGCTCAAGCAGCAATTACGACCTATTAGAGCCCGACCTGCGATATTATCAGAGAGGTTTGAAAGTTTCTTGGGGTAAATAAATGTTAAAGCTGCTCTTCTGTGGTCCAGAGTTATTATAGTAAACTTAAATAAGCAGTAAAAAATAGTTTTAGTAAACTGAAACTAAATGTAAAAATATAAGAAATACAAATAAATATTTCAAGAAAAACCACAACTAAACTGAAACTATACTGAAGCTATACTGCCACTTTAAAAACCATCTAATGTTAGCGGCCCGCTGCCTAACTTCTGCTGGGTCTAACGTTAGCAGTCCGCCGAGCCACTGCCGCTGGGTCTAACGTTAGCCGTCTGCTGATACAGCTGGCTCTAACGTTAGCCGTCTGCTGATACAGCTGGGTCTAACGTTAGCCGTCTGCTGATACAGCTGGGTCTAACGTTAGCCGTCTGCTGATACAGCTGGCTCTAACGTTAGCCGTCTGCTGATACAGCTGGGTCTAACGTTAGCCGTCTGCTGATACAGCTGGGTCTAACGTTAGCCGTCTGCTGATACAGCTGGGTCTAACGTTAGCCGTCTGCTGATACAGCTGGGTCTAACGTTAGCCGTCTGCTGATACAGCTGGGTCTAACGTTAGCCGTCTGCTGATACAGCTGGGTCTAACGTTAGCAGTCCGCCGACCCACTGCCGCTGGGTCTAACGTTAGCGGTCCGCCGACCCACTGCCGCTGGGTCTAACGTTAGCGGTCCGCTGATGCCGCTGGGTCTAACGTTAGCAGTCCGCTGACCCACTGCCGCTGGGTCTAACGTTAGCCGTCCGCTGACCCACTGCCGCTGGGTCTAACGTTAGCCGTCTGCTGACCCACTGCCGCTGGGTCTAACGTTAGCGGTCTAACTGTCCCTTCTCCCTCCCTGCAACTCCAGAGAACATCTCCCGAGCTGCGTCGGGCGACTCTTCTCTTAGTGAACTGCGACATAATATAGGGCCACAATTGCAAATTGTCACTATAACAACTAGCAACAATTACCATTTAGTTGCGTACCAATCAAATGACCACGGTAAACAACACGGTTCAATGGCTTTTCTATCCATTTTATTTCTATGGTTCTAACCTTGGTTCTAACCTTGCTCCTGTCCTCTCAGGTGGGCGTTCACCCTCATCATCATCTCGTCCTACACGGCCAACCTGGCGGCGTTTCTGACCGTCCAGAGGATGGAGGTTCCCATCGAGTCTCCGGACGATCTGGCCGACCAAACCAACATCCAGTACGGCACCATCCACGGAGGATCCACCATGACCTTCTTCATGGTGAGTCAAGGTTTCCAGTGTTGGAATGTAACTAAATACATTTACTCTTTAAGTACTGCACTGTAGTACAAATGTTGAGGTACTTGTACTTTACTTGAGTCTTCATGCCACTTTCTACTTCCACTCCGCTACATTTCAGAGAGAAATATTGTACTTTTTTGCTCCCCCACATTAAGACAGCTTTAGTTACTTCAATAATTAAGATGCACACAAAACACATGGAGTTACATATTACCATATTTTATTATAAATTAAACTGCCCAACGATATAATGGCCTACAAGTCCAGCTGAAATTATTACACCCTTAAACACACAACTGTTAGGATCGTTTCCAGTTTCTAAGATGTGAGGATTTGAGGACTTTTAATACTTACATTACAGTACAGTTTCCCATTTACATACTTTTACTTAAGAAACCTCTTCAATGCAGGACTTTAACTTGCAACAGAATGTTTAATATTAGTACTTTTTCTTAACTCTTGTCTTGTTTTCCTGTCAAATTTGAAAATCAACACTTTGTTGACCCTTTTTATCGATGTTTTTAACTTTTTCTTACGTTTTTTTTTGTCCCTTTTGACACTTTTTTCAATGTTTGTCACTTTTTTTTGATGTTTTCAACACTACGTAGCACTAACTTATTTTTTATTCTTTAGTTTTACAGTTATTTTGGGGAATTTATGGTCAATAAACCTCATTTATAGGAAATTATACCTAATGTTTGAGTTAGAAAAGCAGAAATTAGGAATGATTGAGACTAAAATTAAAGGTTGATGGATAATCACAGACTGGAATATGTCAACTTTTACTAAATACTATTTCAAAAATGTATTTTTCAAATGCTATAATTGATATATAATTGAATAAGACACCACAACATTAATGAAAGTAGAGATTTCTACTTGCCAAAGAGCGTTGTGTGGAATCAATCATGTTATTTTGGGTAATTAAAAACAACATTGATATAGGAAAACGGGTCAATTTGACCCAAGGACAAAATGAGGGTTAAGAAAGGATCTGAATGCGTCTTCCACCCCTGATGCATTTCTTCTGATAGCAACAGGAAAGAAAGCCGACTAAATCGAATGTTAACGCCTGCAGAAACCAAAACCCTTGTGTATCTCCACCCTTCCTCCTCCAGAACTCGCGGTACCAGACGTACCAGCGGATGTGGAACTACATGAACTCCAAGCAGCCCAGCGTCTTTGTGAAGAGCACCGAGGAAGGCATTGCGCGGGTCCTCAACTCCAAGTACGCCTTCCTGATGGAGAGCACCATGAACGAGTACTACCGCAGCCTCAACTGCAACCTCACGCAGATTGGAGGCCTTCTGGACACCAAAGGATACGGCATCGGCATGCCTCTGGGTGAGTTTACCATAAGAAACACATGTATTGGAGACGTTTTCTTCAGAGAGGAAGGAAAATGAAAAGAAAGGCTGGAAGTCAGAGGTCAAAACTGAGCAACGGTGCCGCTGCAAAATAGCCTCAGGAAGGACCTCGTTTTGGTGGTACGTTCAAAAGTAGTTTTAGTCGTGCGTCAAAAAACTCAGATTGGACAGATAGTCTAGCTAGCTGTCTGGATTTACCCTGCAGAGACCTGAGGACCAGGTAACCATAGTCCTCAGATTGGACAGATAGTCTAGCTAGCTGTCTGGATTTACCCTGCAGAGATCTGAGGACCAGGTAACCAGAGTCCTCAGATTGGACAGATAGTCTAGCTAGCTGTCTGGATTTACCCTGCAGAGATCTGAGGACCAGGTAACCATAGTCCTCAGATTGGACAGATAGTCTAGCTAGCTGTCTGGATTTACCCTGCAGAGATCTGAGGACCGGGTAACCAGAGTCCTCAGATTGGACAGATAGTCTAGCTAGCTGTCTGGATTTACCCTGCAGAGACCTGAGGACCAGGTAACCATAGTCCTCAGATTGGACAGATAGTCTAGCTAGCTGTCTGGAGTTACCCTGCAGAGACCTGAGGACCAGGTAACCAGAGTCCTCAGATTGGACAGATAGTCTAGCTAGCTGTCTGGATTTACCCTGCAGAGATCTGAGGACCAGGTAACCATAGTCCTCAGATTGGACAGATAGTCTAGCTAGCTGTCTGGATTTACCCTGCAGAGACCTGAGGACCAGGTAACCATAGTCCTCAGATTGGACAGATAGTCTAGCTAGCTGTCTGGATTTACCCTGCAGAGATCTGAGGACCAGGTAACCATAGTCCTCAGATTGGACAGATAGTCTAGCTAGCTGTCTGGATTTACCCTGCAGAGATCTGAGGACCAGGGAACCATAGTCCTCAGATTGGACAGATAGTCTAGCTAGCTGTCTGGATTTACCCTGCAGAGATCTGAGGACCAGGGAACCATAGTCCTCAGAAATCAACCTAAGGTTAAAAAACACAAAGAAAGCAGAAAGTTACAGACATCTGGCCAAAATGAGACATCCGGTGAAATTTCCAGCGGCAACTGAACAATCCCGTAAATGAAGCGCCGTCTATATAGACTACATTAGTGATATTAATCTTCCCATCTGACTCTCTGCAGAAAAAAATCTCCCAAAAATGTCAAATTTGACGTTTAAATATTGCTGTAAACACATGTATTCTGCATTATACAGTGGCTTGAATAAGTTCACACACACACACGCTAAAGTTGATTAACAAGAGGAATAAAAAGAATATTTTGGAAATTTATCTTAAAGCTTTAATTCAAAATAATTAGGAAAATCTTTTTTTTTTACATTTTAGGAGCGAATTGCCCCAGAATATGAATACAGTTTGATGATACTTTTATTTTGTTACGTTTATTTTGATTGTTTTGCTTGTTTAATATTGCTTAAACATATTTTGTTCAGAGAGGAAGGACAATGAAAAGAAAGGCTGGAACTCAGAAGTCAAAAATCTTCAAAAGTGGTGCCCAGGTTGGGTCAGCGGTACAGCGGGCGCATGTGTACTTTGAGGTTTATGCCTCTACTTAGAGGTCCAGGGTGTGAATCTGACCTGTGAGGATTTCCTGCATGTGTCTCCCCCTTTTCTCACCTAACTGTCCTGTCACAAATGAAAGGCGTAAAAGCCCAAAAAATCATCTTTAAAAAAGAAAAAAGCGTCACATTGGTTGTACCAATCTTCTCAAATGAATCCCTGCAATAACTCCCTAAATATGTCAAATTTGGCCTTTAAATATTACTGTGAACTCTGACAATCTGACGTTCACAGGTTTCTGAAGATATCAAAATAGCATATGTTTCATTCTTCCCTTAAACAGAGAAAAAGCACCAACCTGCTTCTGTGTGTAGCCTATAACTTACGCTGTTTATGTGTAATTGTGCTGTCACATCACATATTGTTTGTAATATATTGAGGCTGCCTTACGTTTTGTCCGGCACCTTGTTTTTGCTGGTTCTGCGTCAGCCGTTAGCCAGGTCATATTCTTGGAGCAGCTGCTGTTCCCGGCAAATTAAATCCATCCAACGTGGCGTTGGTCTGCTCTTGCCGCTGTCTAGCCTCGCCTCGTCATCTGCCTCTGACTTGTTTCTGGTGGTAAGTGTTAGTGCATAGATTAGCATAGTTAATGGAGGAAGGAGGAACAGATGTGAGGGAGAGGAGAGGGAACAGCGGGTAGACGGAGACAGAAAAAAGAAAGAAAAAGATGAGATTTCGGGGAGAACGGCCTGTCAGTCAACCTGCCTGTTAAGTGATGAAAATTAAAGCAGCAGAGTCAGCGGTGCCTCTGGTAGACGTCGTCTCCCATGCTAACGGAGCTGACTGACAGTGAGCGATTAGCATCAGCTTCAAAAGAGAAAATGAGAACTCGCAGCTGCTTTAAAGTCATTTTGTGTTCTGGGAGTTTAAAGTTCAATTTGTTTCCCATTTACAGCCAACAGTGAACGAATAACCTTTTCTTTTTAACCACCAGCATTCCTGAAAGTGGTTACCAGGGTAACCATAACTGCGAAGGTCACCTGACCAACAAATTAGTCATTTTAACCCAAACCAAGATCTTATACCCAACCCAAACCATAATGTTTCCCTATACCAAACTAAAGCTTAACCATAAAGTTGTGATATTATGAGTCTTGCATTGCCAGACCTTCCTCCACAGCACTGCAGAGGAAGGTCTGGCTCGTCCACACAGCATTCCTGGATGGGAAAAAACGTGCTCTGGTTTATTGGCATTTCTTTACACCAATCATAATCATTGCTAGGTGCTGGGTGCCGGAATGGAGGCTCTGCAAAATAGCCTCTGGAAGGAACTTGTTTTGGTGGAACACGTGCACATAGGGAGGCGAGCTCTGAAATTAAAATGGCTGTTGAGTGTGTCGTGTGATTGATTGTCGGTTCTAGCTCGGAGGATATTTGACGAATCTATTGAAGTTTAGAATAAAAGGGACATCTGGTCAAAAACAAGGGGCTTCAGGATGAAAATGAGGGGCTTCTGGCCGAAAACGAGGGGCTTCTGGCCGGAAAGGAGGGGCTTCTGGATGAAAATGAGGGGCTTCTGGTCGAAAACAAGGGGCTTCTGGCCGGAAAGGAGGGGCTTCAGGATGAAAATGAGGGGCTTCAGGATGAAAATGAGGGGCTTCTGGTCGAAAACAAGGGGCTTCTGGTCGAAAATGAGGGGCATCAGGATGAAAATGAGGGGCTTCTGGATGAAAATGAGGGGCTTCTGGTCAAAAACGAGGGGCTTCCGGCCGAAAACGAGGGGCTTCCGGCCGAAAACGAGGGGCTTCAGGATGAAAATGAGGGGCTTCCAGCCGAAAACGAGGGGCTTCAGGATGAAAATGAGGGGCTTCTGGTCGAAAACGAGGGGCTTCAGGATGAAAATGAGGGGCTTCAGGATGAAAATGAGGGGCTTCCAGCTGAAAACGAGGGGCTTCAGGATGAAAATGAGGGGCTTCTGGTCGAAAACGAGGGGCTTCAGGATGAAAATGAGGGGCTTCAGGATGAAAATGAGGGGCTTCCTGCCAAAAACGAGGGGCATCCGGCCGGAAACAAGGGACATCCGGCCGAAAAAGAGGGACTTCAGGATGAAAACGAGGGGCTTCAGGATGAAAACGAGGGGCTTCAGGATGAAAATGAGGGACATCTGGCCGGAAACCAGGGGCTCCCGAACGAAAACGAGGGACATCCGGCGAAGCCTGTGGCGACACCAGAACAATCCCTGCAAATGAAACGTAGTCGATATAGACTATGTGGTCATAAAACAGACTTTCAGTTTTGGAAGAAACAGACAAATATAGCAACATCAGATCCGAAAAGACCTGTAAATACTTCTAAAGGGCAGTTACAAATGAAGTTTTGTCATTTAGTTTGGAGGACTTGTTGGTGTTAACTACACACATAGCTTTTGTGTAACTTTAAGGCGATGCCTTTCTCCCGGGAACGTAAGTATCCGTGTAAAACAGCACCAAGTCCGCGGAGAAGCATTAACTGAAGGACTAACGTGAGGAACAAAAGTCCACAACCAGCAAGCTTCAAGAGGAGGTATGAAGGTATACGAGCTGATCGAACACACAACCACAAATAGGACGCAAACATCGAGGCACATTATGACACTGTCAACAAGAAATATTATGACACTGTCAACAAGACAACATTATGACACTGTCAACAAGAAATATTATGACACTGTCAACAAGAAACATTATGACAGTGTCAACAAGAAACGTCTCGGGTTACGTATGTAACCCTTGTTCCCCGAAATAGGGGAACATTATGACACTGTCGACAAGACAACATTATGACACTGTCGACAAGACAACATTATGACACTGTCGACAAGACAACATTATGACACTGTCGACAAGACAACATTATGACACTGTCAACAAGACAACATTATGACACTGTCAACAAGACAACATTATGACACTGTCGACAAGACATTATGACACTGTCAACAAGACAACATGACACTGGCGACAAGAAAACATTACACTGTCAACAAGAAAACATTATGACACTGTCGACAAGAAACATTATGACACTGTCAACAAGAAATATTATGACACTGTCAACAAGACAACATTATGACAGTGTCAACAAGAAACGTCTCGGGTTACGTATGTAACCCTTGTTCCCCGAGATAGGGGAACATTATGACACTGTCAACAAGACAACATTATGACACTGTCAACAAGACAACATTATGACACTGTCGACAAGACAACATTATGACACTGTCGACAAGAAACATTATGACACTGTCAACAAGACAACATTATGACACTGTCAACAAGACAACATTATGACACTGGCAACAAGAAACATTATGACACTGTCAACAAGAAACATTATGACACTGTCAACAAGAAACATTATGACACTGTCAACAAGAAACATTATGACACTGTCAACAAGACAACATTATGACACTGTCAACAAGACAACATTATGACACTGTCGACAAGAAACATTATGACACTGTCAACAAGAAACATTATGACACTGTCAACAAGAAACGTCTCGGGTTACGTATGTAACCCTTGTTCCCCGAGATAGGGGAACAAGACACTGCGTCGGTTACGACACTATGGCGTTCCCATAGTGTCGTAACCAACGCAGTTCGAGTTTCCCTTGAAGGGGAACATTATGACACTGGCGACAAGAAACATTATGACACTGGCGACAAGAAACATTATGACACTGGCGACAAGAAACATTATGACAGTGTCAACAAGAAACGTCTCGGGTTACGTATGTAACCCTTGTTCCCCGAGATAGGGGAACATTATGACACTGTCAACAAGACAACATTATGACACTGTCAACAAGAAACATTATGACACTGTCAACAAGAAACGTCTCTGGTTACGTATGTAACCCTTGTTCCCCGAGATAGGGGAACATTATGACACTGGCGACAGTTACTGGTTGCAGCTACTTGCAAAACATGGTATTTGGTTCCAGAAAACGTGGCGAATAAGGAGTCAGGCGGTGACAAATAAATCCTTCTTCATCTTTAAAATATGGAGTATCTAACCAGTTAAAGTGTCATCATTTTGTAACAAGATCTTTTACCTTGAAAACCAATCCCACACTTCCAGCTGTCTGTCTGTCATTTAGTGAAAGTCCCTGTCACTTTTTAATGGAATAAGAAAGAAGATTAATGGGGGCGAGTAGCAGGGAGGCAGTGAGGACGAGGTTGAGGATAAAAGCTCCATAATTTACAGCCTTGATGGACAAAATATTAATGACAGGTACCGATATGATGAAGCCTAATAAAGAGACTCAAATGAGACCATAGAGCTGAATCAGGCCTCAGAGTCTTTACAGCTGGGTCAGGGTTTGGTATGATTTGAATATAATTACTTTTCTTTTTTTCCTGTTCTGTTTCTTGTTGTTTCTGTATGCTGTGACTGTGAACTGTGTGTGTGTGTGTGTGTGTGTGTGTGTGTGTGTGTGTGTGTGTGTGTGTGTGTGTGTGTGTGTGTGTGTGTGTGTGTGTGTGTGTGTGTGTGTGTGTGTGTAGACCAGGGGCCTCATTTATAAAACTGAGCGTATATTTTATTCTGAAAGATGTCGTGCACCAAAAAGTCAGAATTTGCATTTGCAAAAACAACATTTTGATATATAACACCATGCGGCACACACCTGTCCAGACTCTTCCCGTTATAAATACAGACGTGTGTTACCTCATGCGGTCGTGCACGAGCCTTACGCTCCTCCCAAAGCCGTCCCAAATTTGTCCTAATAAGGTCCATATCAATCAAATAATATTCCAGCCTTGTAAAGGAGCCTTTGATGACCAATCATGACTAATTCAGTGACTGTGAGATCAAGGTGGTCTTGCTAAATCTTCAAGCAATGCCAAATCTGCCATGCTGTTGATTGGCTGCAATACACAGGCCATTGGGAACCGTAGGGCTATGTATTGTCCCAATAGGTTAATACAGTCCAATACACCAGTAGTGGATAGGAGTCATATTGGCTTCATAATCATAATAATAATAATAAATTTAATTTGTAATGCACTTTATATTTACGCAAATCCCAAAGTGCTACATGATAAAACAGGTAAGTGCTAAAATAAAACACATGGAGAGCATGAAAATGAAAAATAAAATGAATTTTATTTGACATTTGTTCACATTTTAGTCAATTTTATTGACTTTTTAGTCACTTTATTTGACATTTGTTCACATTTGAGTCACTTTTGTTGACATTTTAGTCACTTTATTTGACATTTTTCTCTTTTTTTTACACTTTTAAAGTTATTTTACCACTTTTTTTTCTCTCAAAATGCTATAGAATCAACAAAAAACACCCAAATTAAATAAAAGTAGTGAACTGATTATTCATTTAACTTGTGAGAAGCGTTGTTGGGAACCATCCACGTGACTTTTTTGGACAATTTGTTATATTTTGTTATATTCTGATATAAAAACTTTTTGGAAAGGGGTCAAATTTGACCCAAAGACATCAGGAGGGTTAAAACTACTTTAACTAAATGATGAGGCAGCCAGTTAACAGCAGTGAGGTTGAGAACCAGATTACTTGCATTTCTTTAAACCAATTGCAATCTGAAGTTAACTGTTACACAATACCATTTAAATTAGGTCATACATGGTTAAATGTTATTTCCTCTTACCAGTGTATCTCCATGTGTACTTTGTCCACAGCAATCCCACCAATCGCACCCAAAACGTCCCAGTTGGAGACTCAACCGTCAACGTATTCTTTGTAAATCTTTAGTCATTCCCCAAAAGAAACAAGCAGGCCTGCCTGGTTTCATGATCCACATTTTCTTCAAAAGTTTGGATATCAGGCCTCCGTCCTGGTCCTGGAAATGCACATCAGACTAACCTGAGACCTGACTGGATTTGACATGGCGAATGACTCGGCTCTTGTTCGTTTCTTTAGGCTCTCCGTACAGAGATGAGATCACTCTGGGGATCTTACAGCTGCAGGAGAGCAACCGGCTGGAGATCCTGAAGAGACGCTGGTGGGAGGGGGGGCAGTGTCCCAAAGAGGAGGACCACCGGGCAAAAGGTGGGTGTGAGAATAGTATCCATCTTCTAACTTTCTGCACTATTCACACTATTCCTTTAAAGGTCCTATGACATGCTGCTTATTGGATGCTTTTAAATAGACCTTAGTGGTCCCCTAATACTGTATTTGAAGTCTCTTTTATATAGACCTTAGTGGTCCCCTAATACTGTATCTGAAGTCTCTTTTATATAGACCTTAGTGGTCCCTAATACTGTATCTGAAGTCTCTTTATATAGACCTTAGTGGTCCCTAATACTGTATCTGAAGTCTCTTTATATAGACCTTAGTGGTCCCCTAATACTGTATCTGAAGTCTCTTTTATATAGACCTTAGTGGTCCCTAATACTGTATCTGAAGTCTCTTTATATAGACCTTAGTGGTCCCCTAATACTGTATCTGAAGTCTCTTTATATAGACCTTAGTGGTCCCCTAATACTGTATCTGAAGTCTCTTTTATATAGACCTTAGTGGTCTTAGTGGTAGTATGTTGTCCTCATGTTGCCCTCATGTTGTCTTCATGTTGTCTTCATGTTGTCTTCATGTTGTCTTCATGTTGTCTTCATGTTGTCCTCAGGTTGTGTGTGTGTGTGTGTGTGTGTGTGTTTGTGTGTGTGTGTGTGAGTGAGAAATTAAGCCCTTAAGATTCTCTTAAGACCCATTAGCCGCTTTTATCTTTTCCTCACATTTTGTCCCATTTTTCAACACTTTTGACGCTTTTTTAAAAACTTTTGTCCCTTTTTGACGTTTAACACTACGTAACACTAACTTATTAACTTTAGTTTTACAGTTACTTTTGGGAATTTATGGTCAATAAACCTCATTTATAGGAAATTATACCTAATGTTTGAGTTAGAAAAGCAGAAATTAGGAATTATTGAGACTAAAATTAAAGGAATGGATGTTGATGATAATCACAGACTGGAATATGTCAACTTTTACTCTCAATACTATTTCAAAAACACTTCAATTTGGTTTCAAATGCTATAAAATTGAATAAGACGCCCCAAAATTAATGAAAGTAGAGATTTGTACTTGCCAAAGAGCGTTGTGTGGAATCAATCATGTTATTTTGGGGAATTAAAAAGAACATTGATATAGAACAACGGGTCAATCTGACCCAAGTTCAACATGAGGGTTAAGATCCTCTTAAGACCCATTAAGACTAATTAAGTGTCTCTTTGTCCCTGATTATACAGTATACAGCTATCGGACGTATTACCGTGATGAATCCTAATGAGTCTTGACCCGATCTTCTCCACCTCGTCTGGGACGGTCCCCTTTCTCTTAGCTGGGATTCGTCAACTTGTATCTTTATGTTTTATCTCAGGTCTGGGCATGGAGAACATCGGCGGGATCTTTGTGGTCCTGATCTGCGGCCTTATCATCGCCGTCTTCGTGGCCATCATGGAGTTTCTGTGGTCGACGCGCCGCAGCGCCGAGACGGACGAGGTAAAACATCATCATCATCCTCCTACTCCACCTTCTCTCTCGTGCTCCTCCTCCTGCCCCGCCCCCGGCCTCAACCGCAGCTCTAACACCTCAGTAGGTCACCCGCCTGTGTGTGTGTGTGTGTGTGTGTGTGTGTGTGTGTGTGTGTGTGTGTGTGTGTGTGTGTGTGTGTGTGTGTGTTCTTGTTTAACTACATTCGTGGGTCCAAAAACCGGGAATACAGTATACTTGTGGGGTCCAGACACCTTTGTGGAGCCAAAATGCTGGACCCCACGACTTTAAAGGGCTGTTTGAGGGTAAAGATTTGGTTTTAGGATTAGTGTTGAAATTAGGTTATGGTTAGGGGGAGGGTAAGGGTTAAGGTTAGGCATTTAGTTGTTATGGTTACGGTTAGGGTAAGGGTTAAGGTTAGGCATTTAGGTGTAATGGTTAAGGTTAGGGTAAGGGGTTAGGGAATGCATTATGTCGGGTCCCCACAAAGATAGTAAGACGTGTGTGTGTGTGTGTGTGTGTGTGTGTGTGTGTGTGTGTGTGTGTGTGTGTGTGTGTGTGTGTGTGTGTGTGTGTGTGTGTGTGTGTGTGAGTGAGCAGCTGATGATCAGAATGTACTGTACACTATTCAAAAGCTCATGCATTTTTCCGTTTTTGTGTGCTAAAACAAGACTAAACTTTCCCTTTTTTTTCTTAAAAAACTTCCTTAAGTTTCTAGCGTAAGAAGATCTATGTTGATAATTTACAAAAATCTGTATTAGAAAGTTATAACTGCATAGACTTTAATGGGGGTCTTTTATTTTGACAAGTAAAAGACAACGTTGCTGTGTATTAGCTTTGCTTTATATTCAATTTTTTTAATCAGGGATATTCAATTAGGCCGAGGACCCCTTAACTGAAAGAGAGACTGAGTACAGGGACCCACTACTACTCTATATATTATATGTGTGTTGTATGAAAGTAAGTTGCATGTTAAACTGGGCCGGCTGGATAAAAATGATTGGAAATACTATGATTTATTTCATGTTTTAATGTTAAATATACATGTGGAAGGCATAATCCTTAAGCTTAACTGTATAGGAACCATATGGCTTTTTCCTATAGTCGGCTTATCTTTAATGTGTAAATTAAAGGTTTTTTTAAGGCCAATGTGTCTTTGCTATTAATACGTTGGATTTGTATTATTGTATGTTTTCAGATATATTTGAATTTTGAAAAAAGACACTTTTAAAAACATTTCTCAACATAATTTGACCTGCCCTCACTCTGAAAACAGCCCGTTATGAATATCTCTGGTTTTTTACTATGATTTTACATTTTTTTTAAGTTTTACTTTGATTTTACATTATTTTACTTTTATTTTGACGTTATTGGCAGTCTTTCAACATTTTTGTAGTTTTATTTTGACGTTATTGGCACTCTTTCAACATTTTTGTAGTTTTACTTTGACGTTATTGGCACTCTTTCAACATTTTTGTAGTTTTATTTTGACGTTATTGGCACTCTTTCAACATTTTTGTAGTTTTATTTTGACGGGGTTTTTTTGACGTTATTGGCACTCTTTCAACATTTTTGTAGTTTTATTTTGACGGGTTTTTTTTTGACGTTATTGGCACTCTTTCAACATTTTTGTAGTTTTATTTTGACGGGGGTTTTTTTGACGTTATTGGCACTCTTTCAACATTTTTGTAGTTTTATTTTGACGGGGTTTTTTTGACGTTATTGGCACTCTTTCAACATTTTTGTAGTTTTATTTTGACAGGTTATTTTGACGTTATTGGCACTCTTTCAACATTTTTGTAGTTTTATTTTGACAGGTTATTGGCACTCTTTCAACATTTTTGTAGTTTTATTTTGACGGGTCGGCTCTGATCGAATCGAAAAACTACAAATCATGTTTCTCCCTCCCCCTCCCTCCCTCAGGTCTCAGTTTGTCAAGAGATGCTGACAGAGTTTCGAAACGCCGTCTCCTGTAAGAAGAGTTCTCGGTCTCGCCGCCGCCGTCCCCTGAGCGGTACCGGGGGCGGAGTCCTGCGCCACCCGTCGCGCCTGGCTCTGGCCGCCCCCCGCCCCATCCGCCTGGTCCGCGAGATGCGTCTCAGCAACGGCAAACTGTACAGCGGTGCCGGCTCGCTGACGGCCGGGTCGGGGGGAGGTATGGGAGGGGGTCCTGATTTGGGCCCGGGACCACAGAGGCTCCTGGAGGACCCACTAAGCGCCAACGCCACCACCAGCAAGCCTCCCCCCCCTCCTCAGGTGTCGTCCCTGGGGGCTCCACCCGCCCCGCTGCGCAGCTTCCTGCAGGGCTGCAGCCACGTGCGGATCTGCCAGGAGTGCCGGCGGATCCAGAGCCTAAGACCGGCCACGCTTACGCCTCCGCCACCACCACCTCCTCCCCCCCCCCCCACCTCCTCCTGCTCCTGTGTCCCTCCCTCTTCGGGGGCGCCGGGGCACCACCTTCGCCACAACCCGCACCACCACCTCCTCTACCACCACGGCTCCATGTCTCTGCCCCGCCTCCCTCCGAGGCCTCCGCCGATCCCCGCAGACAGAGCCGACAGCGACGGGGAGGCGGCGAGCCAGCGGCAGGCCAACGCCAAACTGCCGCCACCCCCGGCCGCTGCCTCCCCGAGGACGCCGACACGCCTGCCCACAGACTTACTGGCGGGACACAACTGAGCAGAGGGACGCTGTGTGAGCCGTCATCAGAGGGGTCAAAGGTCATGGTTTTAAACCCTCGGTGAACTTCTTTGGCCCCCCCACAGCTGAACCCAAACTGCCCCATCAGCAGGGGTGGATGGAGGATTTTGCCGGGCCATTCATAAAAACGACTTTGGCTCAGTGGATCATACCAGTAACCTTTCCACAGTCGGGGGGGGGGTGGGGCGGATTAAACCACTCTGGAGAATGACTCAAATGTTACATTTTGGATTGAACCACTTGAGTTGATTGCAGGGGGGGACGGACAAACAGGAAGTGGCTGCCAAATGCAAACGGATGCCATCCTTGGGGTGGTTTGTGCCGCCCACATTCACCCCCCCACCTCTTGCCTCTGCCAATCATCAGGCCCCGTGCCGGGCGAGGAGGACTCTTTCTCTAACTGTTTGAATACTGATCCAGATGTTTGTATAGAAGGACGGACACACACACACACACACACACACACACACACACACACACACACACGGTAGCAGAGCAGCTGTACAGTTATCAACGTCATTTGTCAATTATTTGGACACCTCTGGAGGACGTGGCTGTGAACAACCCTGCGAACGTCTGGAAAACTGACCAACCGGTGCTGTGACCCCGCCCCCCCAACGTAGACCCCCACATGCATCAATACTTACAGGAAGTGTACGCAGATGCTGGTCTAGTCCTTCTTTTTCATGCAGCATCCAATTCACCGAGGAAAGGACGTCCTGAAATGTGTGTTAAACTGTTGATGGGATCTTGGTTTTGAGGCGTCACGGTTCAAGTGGTCTGGTCTGGTTACACATTCTTAACAGTCAGCCAATCAGAAACGAGTATCAGTGACTATGACCTAAACCATTTTAGCTCCGGTTTTAGAAGAATCAGGATATGGCCATTTGCTTTCTTTCCTAGAATTAGATGTTCAGATGGTTATCAATCTAATGCCTGTGTTTTTTGGATGTGGTTAGCTTAGCTTAGCTTAGCATAAAACCGGGGGTTATTTAATATAAGCCTGTCTGGGGACTTTAACCGATCAATAGGACATCGCAGTAAGTTACAGCAAGTAACGCCCCTAACATGCTGTTGCCTTTTCAACGTCTTTTTGCCGCCTTTTTGACTTCTTTTTGTCGCTGTTTTATCGCCTTTTCGTCGCCTTTTCAACGTCTTTTTGCCGCCTTTTCAACGTCTTTTTATCGCATTTTCGTCACCTTTTCAACATCTTTTCGTCGCCTTTTTGTTGCCTTTTCGACTTCTTTTTGTCGCTGTTTTATCGCCTTTTCGTCGCCTTTTCAACGTCTTTTTGTTGCCTTCTTGTCGCCTTCTTGTCGCCTTTTTATCGTCTTTTCGCCGCCTTTTCATCACCTTTTTGTCGCCTTTTGTCGCCTTTTTAGAAGTCTGTTCCCGTCCTCTGTCTCTGTGTTGACTCTCTAACCTGTGGCTGATTTCTGAGGACTCTGGTTACCTGGTCCTCAGATCTCTGTAGGGTAAATCCAGACAGCTAGCTAGACTATCTGTCCAATCTGAGGACTATGGTTACCTGGTCCTCAGATCTCTGCAGGGTAAATCCAGACAGCTAGCTAGACTATCTGTCCAATCTGAGGACTATGGTTACCTGGTCCTCAGATCTCTGCAGGGTAAATCCAGACAGCTAGCTAGACTATCTGTCCAATCTGAGGACTATGGTTACCTGGTCCTCAGATCTCTGCAGGGTAAATCCAGACAGCTAGCTAGACTATCTGTCCAATCTGAGGACTCTGGTTACCTGGTCCTCAGATCTCTGCAGGGTAAATCCAGACAGCTAGCTAGACTATCTGTCCAATCTAAGGACTATGGTTACCTGGTCCTCAGATCTCTGCAGGGTAAATCCAGACAGCTAGCTAGACTATCTGTCCAATCTGAGTTTCTGTTGACGACTTAAACTACTTTTGAACGTACACATGTTCCACCAAAACAAGTTCCTTCCTGGGACTATTTTGCAGCGGCACCGTGGCTCTGTCTGACCCTCCTCCACAGCACTGTGTACATAATGCATATTTATTCATCAATTTGCAAGCAATGCCCCTAATATGCTTTCTTACTTACTCTTACTTATTTAAGTCCAGATTAATCTAAGAAGATGCAACATGTTACCGTACAGAGCCATGCTAGCTGTTTCCATCTGCGTCCAGTCTTTATGCTAAGCTAGGCTAACCACGTCCTGACATGAGACTGATATCCATCTGCAAACCTAACTCTCACAGGGAAAGAAAATGAGCGTAATTGTTTTCCAAAAAATGTTGAACTAATCCTTTAAAGTCTGACCTATTTGAACCGTTCACTGCCGCCAAAGAACAAAGAAGTAGACGCCACTTTGCTTTTTCAAAATAAAAGTCACAAGAATCCCATGTAGCCTAAATAGTTCTGCCTAAAGGCAAGTTTTTCCAAATTGATGCCAGATTTTTCAGGACTGAAACAGCCAGATCAGCTACATTTCTGGTCCAAACCTGGTAGCCAAACCTGGACCAGAGCCAGCTTACATTTGGAAACACACAACACATAACAGCAGAGTGTGTAGACACCCCGTTCAGATCTTAAAAACTGGTTTTAGTGAATCCGACGCCCTTTGAAAGGGACTGTAAGGAAATTATTTGGGGCACCTCTCATGGCTGAAGGCTCTCAGATGTTTGTGAGAGAGCCTCTCATAATTTATTTAAGTGAGATTTATCGTTGGATATCGTCTTCTAATTTCTCTTCTAAAGTGTGAATTGGTGGCTATTGTGTAATTTCAAGGTTTAAAGTGGAGTACACCATCTTCAGTTATTTTGTTTGTATTTTTAGGTTTTGTGCTGAAACCAGTGGTAGCAAAACAATACAGTAACAGTATGTTGTTATGAGACTTTTTGAGGGGAGAGTTGTTCATTTTTTTTAAAAAAAGAAAGAAAAGAAATGAAAAACAAAAAGGTTTAGCCCCTCTTACCAATCAAATAATTTTCATACAGTCCCTAAAAATTAAGAGGAACTACCTCAGTACACTTGTGTGTATTTTAGGTGAGTATTAAAGCTGTTTTTGGCCAGTGGAGCTCAGACATGTACGACACACACACACACACACACACACACACACACACACACACACACACACACACACACACAGACAAACTGCAAAAGAAAAACCAATTGTAATTTCCTTCCTGTGTCCAATCAGAGTATTGTTTTTCTTTGATTTTTTTACACTTCTGTTCTCTTATTCACGGTAACGTTAAATCCTTCCAGCTCCTTTAACTTGTCGCCATGGTGATCGGGTCACCAGAGTTCAAACGGTCCCTGTCAGCTGCAGATCCATCCATCGACAAATCAAGTCGGCCGACGGTTACGCGGCACCAGTGCCGACGTTGTCGGTTCCACGTGTCATGGCTTTACTGTCGCCCGCCTGCAGGGTACGAAGGAAAAGGAGCCGGATGTGGACCGCGTCCTGCACGTGAAGACCGGCGCCTGTCGTTTTATCTTCATCATTTATGTCGTTTTATCTTCATCATTTATCTCGTTTTATCTTCATCATTTATCTCGTTTTATCTTCATCATTTATCTCGTTTTATCTTCATCATTTATCTCGTTTTATCTTCATCATTTATCTCGTTTTATCTTCATCATTTATCTCGTTTTATCTTCATCATTTATGTCATTTCTCTTGCGTAGAATCTGTTTAGAAAATGAACCAGCGTCAAAGAAAGTGCTTATGAAAATGTCAAAAACACACAAGAATGTGTGTGAGTGTGCGTGCGTGCGTGCATACGTGTATACGTGTGTGTGTGTGTGTGTGTGTGTGTGTGTGTGTGTTTTCATGTGTACGTGTGTGTGTGTGTGTACTTGCGATAAAGAAGGAATCCTGTTGTATGTTTCATCATCTTGTTTGCAGTTTTGACAAAAACACACAGGAGTGTGTGCGTGCGTGTGTGTGTGTGTGTGTGTGTGTGTGTGTGTGTGTGCGCGTGTGTGCGATAAAGAAGGAATCCTGTTGTATGTTTCATCATCTTGTTTGCAGTTTTGACAAAAACACACAGGAGTGTGTGCGTGCGTGTGTGTGTGTGTGTGTGTGTGTGTGTGTTTTCATGTGTACGTGTGTGTGTGTGTGTACTTGCGATAAAGAAGGAATCCTGTTATATGTTTCATCATCTTGTCTGCAGTTTCGACAAAAACACACAGGAGTGTGTGTGTGTGTGTGCGCGTGCGCATGTTTGTGTGTGTGTGCGTGCGTGTGTGCGTGCGCGCGCTAAAGAAGGAATCCTGTGGTATGTTTCATCATCTTGTCTGCAGTTTTGACAAAACACACAGGAGTTTGTGTGAGTGAGTGAGTGAGTGAGTGTGTGTGTGTGTGTGTGTGTGTGTGTGTGTGTGTGTGTGTGTGTGTGTGTGTGTGTGTGTGTGTGTGTGTGTGTGTGTGTGTGTGTGTGTGTGTGTGTGTGTGTGTGTGTGTGTGTGTGTGTGTGTGTGTGTGTGTGTGTGTGTGTGTGTGTGTGTGTGTGTGTGTGTGTGTGTGTGTGTGTGTGTGTGTGTGTGTGTGTGTGTGTGTGTGTGTGTGTGTGTGTGTGTGTGTGTGTGTGTGTGTGTGTGTGTGTGTGTGTGTGTGTGTGTGTGTGTGTGTGTGTGTGTGTGTGTGTGTGTGTGTGTGTGTGTGTGTGTGTGTGTGTGTGTGTGTGTGTGTGTGTGTGTGTGTGTGTGTGTGTGTGTGTGTGTGTGTGTGTGTGTGCGCGCGTGCGTGCGTGCGTGCGTGCGATTAAGAAGGAATCCCGTTGTGTGTTCCGTCATCTTGTGTGCAGTTGTGTTTGATTTCTCGGCTCCTCCCTCCGTTTCGGCTCAGCAGGCGGTCCGAGACGACAGGTGGATATTATCAGATGGTTCTATTGTTATCATCATTATTATTATTATTGATATTGACGTGTGGGGTGACTGTAGGAGGGGAGCAGCCCTTCTGATGTTCAATATATAGACACACGTTTGGAATAATAAAAAATTAAAAAAACGGTCTACGTACCAAAAACTCGTCTGCTGGTGGAGTTTTTATTCATTATTCCTGCTCCTTCATTTCTTCAGTCAGGTGGGAAGAGCTTTATATATTTTACACAATTTATCATCTTTTAATGTGTATTTTCCACCATGTCTCTGTTTGATATTGAACATGCCGCTCCATATTTACAATATAATGTATATTAGCCCCACAAGGGGAAATTACAATGTACACTCTGTTGTTATTACACACATTACACACAGGCGTGAACTACACACACATGCTCAGGTCCTATACATGCACTAATGGAGAGATGTCAGAGTGTGTGTGTGTGTGTGTGTGGGGGGGCAGCCCATGGAAAGGCGCCCCGAGCAGTTGGGGGTTTGGTGCCTTGCTCAACCGTGCCCAGGAGGTGAACTGGCCCCTCTCCAGCTACCAGTCCACCACCATACTCTGGTCCGTATGGGGACTTGAACCAGCGACCCTCCGGTTCCAGACCCAACTCCCTACTGACCCAATGTTACTATAACATGTTACTCTTTAACCCTTCTGTTGTCCTCCCGGGTCAAAAACATTAACAATTTTCTTTTTTTACACATTTTTTATTCAACATTTGACATTTTCAACGCATTATTATCTTTTTATCTCACTACCACCAGCTTACTACCACTAGTTTTACACTACTTTTTAGAATTTATGGTCAATAACCCTCATTTGATATAGAATTATACCTTATATTTGAGTTAATTCCTTATGAAGTTATTTTATTATTATATATTATATTATTATTATTATTATTTTGACTAATAGCAACATCCGCGTGCAGCCAGCAGAGGCGGTGCAGGCCAGAGGACCAACAGTCCAACACTGAGTGTAATGGTCCAACAATCTCAGCTCAGCACCATTTCCTCATAAAAACTGAGTCACTTTTACCTTTTAGGTGACTGTGATGAGCAATGAAATCATATTAATAATTTTCAACGTCTTTTTGTCACCTTTTTGTCTCCTAAATTCAGTTCCACCAGAATAAGTTGCAGAATTCGGTTGTATGTGGACTTCATAGGATTTGTCAACATACGCATTAACAGTAACATTTAACCTAAACAAGTTGCATTCAGGATTTCAACTGGCACCTTATATTAAAAGTTGTGCAACGTACATAAATTACTACCACTGTGATTCTCTGAATAGCATTGTTTGTACCATTAATTTGCACCAATTACGACGACCTTAGCAGGGAACAGTGGGATAGAGAAAAGGATATTTAGCATTTTTACAAGTCAATTAAAGAATAACTTTGTTATTTTTCAACCTGGACCCTATTCAAAATATGTGTTATGTCTAAGTGACTGATGGGAACCACGATTTATGAAATGGGTCCAGTATTAAGCAAGACGAAACAAGCTACTGTACAATGTAGGATAGGTTATTGGGCACTTTCTCACCTTCAATGTCCGTCCACTGAAGGTTTTTTGCCGCTGACAGGCTCAGATTATTATTCTACGTGTCTCACGACATCATACAGACCCTTTTGTTGAAGAGTAAAATACTTTTTAACATGAAACATTCCCAAAATCACCATCACCAAACCCACCAGACTCTGTTTAAATGAACATCATTTCATCATCGTAATAACACACTTCATTTAAAGTCAACAGCAACAAAATAAAACTATAAAAAGACGTCTTGCTTCGTCTTTACTCTGTTCCGACAATCACCGCTCTGGTTTGGTTGAAATAAACTCTTAATTCACTCATTTACATGTGGAAATATGCTGGTTCTATACACGCTTAAAGTACTGTTTTTTTACAGGGAGTCTGGTGGGTCTGGTGGAGATATGCTGGTTTCATCCATCCATCCATCCATCCATCCATCTTTGTCCCCTTATCCGGTATCTGGTCTCGGGGGCAGCAGCTCCAGTAGGGGACCCCAAAGTTCCCTTTCCCGAGCCACATCAACCAGCTCCGACTGGGGATCGAGGCATTCCCAGGCCAGGTTGGAGGTATAATCCCTCCACCTAGTCCTGGTTCTTCCCCGAGGCCTCCTCCCAGCTGGACGTCCCTCCACCTAGTCCTGGGTCTTCCCCGAGGCCTCCTCCCAGCTGGACGTCCCTCCACCTAGTCCTGGGTCTTCCCGAGGCCTCCTCCCAGCTGGACGTCCCTCCACCTAGTCCTGGGTCTTCCCGAGGCCTCCTCCCAGCTGGACGTCCCTCCACCTAGTCCTGGGTCTTCCCGAGGCCTCCTCCCAGCTGGACGTCCCTCCACCTAGTCCTGGGTCTTCCCGAGGCCTCCTCCCAGCTGGACGTCCCTCCACCTAGTCCTGGGTCTTCCCCGAGGCCTCCTCCCAGCTGGACGTCCCTCCACCTAGTCCTGGGTCTTCCCCGAGGCCTCCTCCCAGCTGGACGTCCCTCCACCTAGTCCTGGGTCTTCCCCGAGGCCTCCTCCCAGCTGGACGTCCCTCCACCTAGTCCTGGGTCTTCCCGAGGCCTCCTCCCAGCTGGACGTCCCTCCACCTAGTCCTGGGTCTTCCCCGAGGCCTCCTCCCAGCTGGACGTCCCTCCACCTAGTCCTGGGTCTTCCCCGAGGCCTCCTCCCAGCTGGACGTCCCTCCACCTAGTCCTGGATCTTCCCCGAGGCCTCCTCCCAGCTGGACGTCCCTCCACCTAGTCCTGGGTCTTCCCCGAGGCCTCCTCCCAGCCTGAACCACCTCAACTGGCTTTTTGACAATGTCCACTTGTCCTGAAGGGTTACACCGCAGCCCGGTTCGTGCCTGCCGATTACAGCGTTCTCTCTCAATACTTAATCAATTAAAATTTTGTTTATAGCAGTCACTTAGACATTGGAAAACAAGATCCAATTAAAATCTTTTGTTGATTTTGTTCATTTGACCAATGAAATTTAACCCTCCTGTTGTCTTTGGGTCAAATTTGGCCCATTTTCAAAAGGTTTCTATGTCAGAAATGTGGGTTTCTTTCAACCAAATTGTCAAAAATAAAACAAAATCATGAGGACGGTTCCCTACAACGCTCATAACAAGTAAAATAAACGATCAGTACATTACTTTCATTACATTTGGTTTAAATCAATTGTATAGCATTGAAAAAAAGGATAAAATAACGCTAAAAAAAGTGGGGAAAAATGTCAGAAAAAGGACAAAAACGTCAAAAAGCGCATGAAAAAATGGATAAAAACATTGGAAAAAGTGACAAAAAATGTCAGGAAAGTGACAAAAGTGTCAAGAAAAGACAACCAAATAGTTTTAATTTTAAATTCATACCCAGAAACACAAAAGTTGAAAGGTCAATGGGAAGACAACACAAGGGTAAAACAACCGACCACAGAATGAGGCCTTCACAATAAAACTCCACTAAAGAGAACTCACACTAGTCACGGTTGTTTCTGGAAATGATTTTATCTCTTGGTGTGATTCGTTCACGCGGTTTCAAATGAACTCACAGACACTTGAAGTGACGCGTTCACGGGGAACATCTTGTTCAAACTGTTCCTGTAAGAAGGTGTTTCGGAGGTGATAACTCTGCACACAGCCACCCTCCGTCTATCTTATCTGGACTGTAACCGAGCTGCAGAGCCACACATCGCTGACTGAAGGCTAAGTGACGTCTCCGACACAGAGAGAGACAACCAGCGATATGAACACAGTCACATCCGTGATAGCCTCGCATTTCCAGACCTATGGAGTACGGCCTGGCCCCTCCACACGTGCACTTCTGTGGCTTCATTTATCAGCAGTGCATAGAAAATGTTCTAAAATCCTGCCATGCGCTGGACATCAAGTACGTGCTTAAGGACAAAAAGATCTGTATTTATCAAACGTGCAAAAGCCAATCGCACGCACATAAGTGAGTAATCAACCTTGATGAATCCTCCCTGCTCTTAACGCCCATGCTCGCTCACTCTTAGGCCATTTGCATTCAGAAACACCTCTAATCCACCATCTAATGTCACAACACATCCCTTTATCAACCACGTGGCTGTCTTTGTCCTCACAGCAGTAATGGCAAAGAGAGAATAGAAGAGGAACCTGAGGTTGAGTCCAAATTGTGGAGTCCGACGGTAACAGTCCGACGGTAACAGTCCGACGTTGACAGTCCGACGTTGACAGTCCGACGTTGACAGTCCGACGTTGACAGTCCGACGTTGACAGTCCGACGGTAACAGTCCGACGTTGACAGTCCGACGGTGACAGTCCGACGTTGACAGTCCGACGTTGACAGTCCGACGGTGACAGTCCGACGTTGACAGTCCGACGTTGACAGTCCGACGGTGACAGTCCGACGGTGACAGTCCGACGTTGACAGTCCGACGTTGACAGTCCGACGTTGACAGTCCGACGGTGACAGTCCGACGTTGACAGTCCGACGGTAACAGTCCGACGTTGACAGTCCGACGTTGACAGTCCGACGTTGACAGTCCGACGGTAACAGTCCGACGTTGACAGTCCGACGATAACAATCCTAAAAACCCTCCCTTCCGCGCACTCCCCCCCCCCAAAGTCGTTCTTGTTGGTTATTGGCTGGAACGCTGGAAGACTCTTTGTTATGGTTCGTGGTGCAGGTTGTTTTTGAGGAGGTGTTTTTTACAGTGTGTTCAGGGGACAGGCAGCTAGCAGATATTGAGATGTTTTTTACAGTGTGTTCAGGGGACAGGCAGCTAGCAGATAGTGAGGAGATGTTTTTTACAGTGTGTTCAGGGGACAGGCAGCTAGCAGATAGTGAGGAGATGTTTTTTACAGTGTGTTCAGGGGACAGGCAGCTAGCAGATAGTGAGGAGATGTTTTTTACAGTGTGTACAGGGGACAGACAGCTAGCAGATAGTGAGGAGATGTTTTTTACAGTGTGTTCTGGGGACAGGCAGCTAGCAGATAGTGAGGAGATGTTTTTTACAGTGTGTTGTGGAGACAAACAGCTAGCAGATAGTGAGGAGATATTTTTTACAGTGTGTTCTGGGGACAGGCAGCTAGCAGATAGTGAGATGTTTTTTACAGTGTGTTCTGGGACAGACAGCTAGCAGATAGTGAGATGTTTTTTACAGTGTGTTCAGGGGACAGGCAGCTAGCAGATAGTGAGATGTTTTTTACAGTGTCTTCTGGGGACAGGCAGCTAGCAGATAGTGAGGAGATGTTTTTTACAGTGTGTTCTGGGACAGACAGCTAGCAGATAGTGAGATGTTTTTTACAGTGTGTTCAGGGGACAGGCAGCTAGCAGATAGTGAGATGTTTTTTACAGTGTGTTCAGGGGACAGGCAGCTAGCAGATAGTGAGGAGATGTTTTTTACAGTGTGTTCTGGGACAGGCAGCTAGCAGATAGTGAGGAGATGTTTTTTACAGTGTGTTCTGGGGACAGGCAGCTAGCAGATAGTGAGGAGATGTTTTTTACAGTGTGTTCTGGGACAGGCAGCTAGCAGATAGTGAGGAGATGTTTTTTACAGTGTGTTCAGGGGACAGGCAGCTAGCAGATAGTGAGATGTTTTTTACAGTGTGTTCAGGGGACAGGCAGCTAGCAGATAGTGAGATGTTTTTTACAGTGTGTTCAGGGGACAGGCAGCTAGCAGATAGTGAGGAGATGTTTTTTACAGTGTGTTCAGGGGACAGGCAGCTAGCAGATAGTGAGGAGATGTTTTTTACAGTGTGTTCAGGGGACAGGCAGCTAGCAGATAGTGAGGAGATGTTTTTTACAGTGTGTTCAGGGGACAGGCAGCTAGCAGATAGTGAGATGTTTTTTACAGTGTGTTCAGGGGACAGGCAGCTAGCAGATAGTGAGATGTTTTTACAGTGTGTTCAGGGGACAGGCAGCTAGCAGATAGTGAGGAGATGTTTTTTACAGTGTGTTCAGGGGACAGGCAGCTAGCAGATAGTGAGGAGATGTTTTTTACAGTGTGTTGTGGAGACAAACAGCTAGAAGATAGTGAGGAGATGTTTTTTACAGTGTGTTCAGGGGACAGGCAGCTAGCAGATAGTGAGATGTTTTTTACAGTGTGTTCAGGGGACAGGCAGCTAGCAGATAGTGAGATGTTTTTTACAGTGTGTTCTGGGGACAGGCAGCTAGCAGATAGTGATATGTTTTTTACAGTGTGTTCAGGGGACAGAAAGCTAGCAGATAGTGAGATGTTTTTTACAGTGTGTTCAGGGGACAGGCAGCTAGCTGATAGTGAGGAGATGTTTTTTACAGTGTGTTCAGGGGACAGGCAGCTAGCAGATATTGAGATGTTTTTTACAGTGTGTTCAGGGGACAGACAGCTAGCAGATAGTGAGGAGATGTTTTTTACAGTGTGTTCAGGGGACAGACAGCTAGCAGATAGAGAGGAGATGTTTTTTACAGTGTGTTCAGGGCACAGGCAGCTAGCAGATAGTGAGGAGATATTTTTACAGTGTGTTCAGGGGACAGGCAGCTAGCAGATATTGAGATGTTTTTACAGTGTGTTCAGGGGACAGGCAGCTAGCAGATAGTGAGGAGATGTTTTTTACAGTGTGTTCAGGGGACAGGCAGCTAGCAGATAGTGAGGAGATGTTTTTACAGTGTGTTCAGGGGACAGGCAGCTAGCAGATAGTGAGGAGATGTTTTTACAGTGTGTTCAGGGGACAGGCAGCTAGCAGATATTGAGATGTTTTTACAGTGTGTTCAGGGGACAGGCAGCTAGCAGATATTGAGATGTTTTTACAGTGTGTTCAGGGACAGACAGCTAGCAGATAGTGAGATGTTTTTACAGTGTGTTCAGGGGACAGGCAGCTAGCAGATAGTGAGGAGATGTTTTTACAGTGTGTTCAGGGACAGGCAGCTAGCAGATAGTGAGGAGATGTTTTTACAGTGTGTTCAGGGGACAGGCAGCTAGCAGATATTGAGATGTTTTTACAGTGTGTTCAGGGGACAGGCAGCTAGCAGATATTGAGATGTTTTTTACAGTGTGTTCAGGGGACAGACAGCTAGCAGATAGTGAGATGTTTTTTACAGTGTGTTCAGGGGACAGGCAGCTAGCAGATAGTGAGGAGATGTTTTTTACAGTGTGTTCAGGGGACAGGCAGCTAGCAGATAGTGAGGAGATGTTTTTTACAGTGTGTTCAGGGGACAGGCAGCTAGCAGATAGTGAGGAGATGTTTTTTACAGTGTGTTCAGGGGACAGGCAGCTAGCAGATAGTGAGATGTTTTTTACAGTGTGTTCAGGGGACAGGCAGCTAGCAGATAGTGAGATGTTTTTACAGTGTGTTCAGGGGACAGGCAGCTAGCAGATAGTGAGGAGATGTTTTTTACAGTGTGTTCAGGGGACAGGCAGCTAGCAGATAGTGAGGAGATGTTTTTTACAGTGTGTTGTGGAGACAAACAGCTAGAAGATAGTGAGGAGATGTTTTTTACAGTGTGTTCAGGGGACAGGCAGCTAGCAGATAGTGAGATGTTTTTTACAGTGTGTTCAGGGGACAGGCAGCTAGCAGATAGTGAGATGTTTTTTACAGTGTGTTCTGGGGACAGGCAGCTAGCAGATAGTGATATGTTTTTTACAGTGTGTTCAGGGGACAGAAAGCTAGCAGATAGTGAGATGTTTTTACAGTGTGTTCAGGGACAGGCAGCTAGCTGATAGTGAGGAGATGTTTTTACAGTGTGTTCAGGGGACAGGCAGCTAGCAGATATTGAGATGTTTTTTACAGTGTGTTCAGGGGACAGACAGCTAGCAGATAGTGAGGAGATGTTTTTTACAGTGTGTTCAGGGGACAGACAGCTAGCAGATAGAGAGGAGATGTTTTTTACAGTGTGTTCAGGGCACAGGCAGCTAGCAGATAGTGAGGAGATATTTTTTACAGTGTGTTCAGGGGACAGGCAGCTAGCAGATATTGAGATGTTTTTTACAGTGTGTTCAGGGGACAGGCAGCTAGCAGATAGTGAGGAGATGTTTTTTACAGTGTGTTCAGGGGACAGGCAGCTAGCAGATAGTGAGGAGATGTTTTTTACAGTGTGTTCAGGGGACAGGCAGCTAGCAGATATTGAGATGTTTTTTACAGTGTGTTCAGGGGACAGACAGCTAGCAGATAGTGAGGAGATGTTTTTTACAGTGTGTTCAGGGGACAGACAGCTAGCAGATAGAGAGGAGATGTTTTTTACAGTGTGTTCAGGGCACAGGCAGCTAGCAGATAGTGAGGAGATATTTTTTACAGTGTGTTCAGGGGACAGGCAGCTAGCAGATATTGAGATGTTTTTACAGTGTGTTCAGGGGACAGGCAGCTAGCAGATAGTGAGGAGATGTTTTTACAGTGTGTTCAGGGGACAGGCAGCTAGCAGATAGTGAGGAGATGTTTTTACAGTGTGTTCAGGGACAGGCAGCTAGCAGATAGTGAGGAGATGTTTTTACAGTGTGTTCAGGGGACAGGCAGCTAGCAGATATTGAGATGTTTTTACAGTGTGTTCAGGGACAGGCAGCTAGCAGATATTGAGATGTTTTTTACAGTGTGTTCAGGGGACAGACAGCTAGCAGATAGTGAGATGTTTTTTACAGTGTGTTCAGGGGACAGGCAGCTAGCAGATAGTGAGGAGATGTTTTTTACAGTGTGTTCAGGGGACAGGCAGCTAGCAGATAGTGAGGAGATGTTTTTACAGTGTGTTCAGGGGACAGGCAGCTAGCAGATATTGAGATGTTTTTTACAGTGTGTTCAGGGGACAGGCAGCTAGCAGATATTGAGATGTTTTTTACAGTGTGTTCAGGGGACAGACAGCTAGCAGATAGTGAGATGTTTTTTACAGTGTGTTCAGGGGACAGGCAGCTAGCAGATAGTGAGGAGATGTTTTTTACAGTGTGTTCAGGGGACAGGCAGCTAGCAGATAGTGAGGAGATGTTTTTTACAGTGTGTTCAGGGGACAGGCAGCTAGCAGATAGTGAGGAGATGTTTTTTACAGTGTGTTCAGGGGACAGGCAGCTAGCAGATAGTGAGATGTTTTTACAGTGTGTTCAGGGACAGGCAGCTAGCAGATAGTGAGATGTTTTTACAGTGTGTTCAGGGGACAGGCAGCTAGCAGATAGTGAGGAGATGTTTTTTACAGTGTGTTCAGGGGACAGGCAGCTAGCAGATAGTGAGGAGATGTTTTTTACAGTGTGTTGTGGAGACAAACAGCTAGAAGATAGTGAGGAGATGTTTTTTACAGTGTGTTCAGGGGACAGGCAGCTAGCAGATAGTGAGATGTTTTTTACAGTGTGTTCAGGGGACAGGCAGCTAGCAGATAGTGAGATGTTTTTTACAGTGTGTTCTGGGGACAGGCAGCTAGCAGATAGTGATATGTTTTTTACAGTGTGTTCAGGGGACAGAAAGCTAGCAGATAGTGAGATGTTTTTTACAGTGTGTTCAGGGGACAGGCAGCTAGCTGATAGTGAGGAGATGTTTTTTACAGTGTGTTCAGGGGACAGGCAGCTAGCAGATATTGAGATGTTTTTTACAGTGTGTTCAGGGGACAGACAGCTAGCAGATAGTGAGGAGATGTTTTTACAGTGTGTTCAGGGACAGACAGCTAGCAGATAGAGAGGAGATGTTTTTTACAGTGTGTTCAGGGCACAGGCAGCTAGCAGATAGTGAGGAGATATTTTTTACAGTGTGTTCAGGGGACAGGCAGCTAGCAGATATTGAGATGTTTTTTACAGTGTGTTCAGGGGACAGGCAGCTAGCAGATAGTGAGGAGATGTTTTTTACAGTGTGTTCAGGGGACAGGCAGCTAGCAGATAGTGAGGAGATGTTTTTTACAGTGTGTTCAGGGGACAGGCAGCTAGCAGATAGTGAGGAGATGTTTTTTACAGTGTGTTCAGGGGACAGGCAGCTAGCAGATATTGAGATGTTTTTTACAGTGTGTTCAGGGGACAGGCAGCTAGCAGATATTGAGATGTTTTTTACAGTGTGTTCAGGGGACAGACAGCTAGCAGATAGTGAGATGTTTTTTACAGTGTGTTCAGGGGACAGGCAGCTAGCAGATAGTGAGGAGATGTTTTTTACAGTGTGTTCAGGGGACAGGCAGCTAGCAGATAGTGAGGAGATGTTTTTTACAGTGTGTTCAGGGGACAGGCAGCTAGCAGATATTGAGATGTTTTTACAGTGTGTTCAGGGGACAGGCAGCTAGCAGATATTGAGATGTTTTTTACAGTGTGTTCAGGGGACAGACAGCTAGCAGATAGTGAGATGTTTTTTACAGTGTGTTCAGGGGACAGGCAGCTAGCAGATAGTGAGGAGATGTTTTTTACAGTGTGTTCAGGGGACAGGCAGCTAGCAGATAGTGAGGAGATGTTTTTACAGTGTGTTCAGGGACAGGCAGCTAGCAGATAGTGAGGAGATGTTTTTTACAGTGTGTTCAGGGGACAGGCAGCTAGCAGATAGTGAGATGTTTTTTACAGTGTGTTCAGGGGACAGGCAGCTAGCAGATAGTGAGATGTTTTTTACAGTGTGTTCAGGGGACAGGCAGCTAGCAGATAGTGAGGAGATGTTTTTTACAGTGTGTTCAGGGGACAGGCAGCTAGCAGATAGTGAGGAGATGTTTTTTACAGTGTGTTGTGGAGACAAACAGCTAGAAGATAGTGAGGAGATGTTTTTTACAGTGTGTTCAGGGGACAGGCAGCTAGCAGATAGTGAGATGTTTTTTACAGTGTGTTCTGGGGACAGGCAGCTAGCAGATAGTGATATGTTTTTTACAGTGTGTTCAGGGGACAGAAAGCTAGCAGATAGTGAGATGTTTTTTACAGTGTGTTCAGGGGACAGGCAGCTAGCTGATAGTGAGGAGATGTTTTTTACAGTGTGTTCAGGGGACAGGCAGCTAGCAGATATTGAGATGTTTTTTACAGTGTGTTCAGGGGACAGACAGCTAGCAGATAGTGAGGAGATGTTTTTTACAGTGTGTTCAGGGGACAGACAGCTAGCAGATAGAGAGGAGATGTTTTTTACAGTGTGTTCAGGGCACAGGCAGCTAGCAGATAGTGAGGAGATATTTTTACAGTGTGTTCAGGGGACAGGCAGCTAGCAGATATTGAGATGTTTTTACAGTGTGTTCAGGGGACAGGCAGCTAGCAGATAGTGAGGAGATGTTTTTTACAGTGTGTTCAGGGGACAGGCAGCTAGCAGATAGTGAGGAGATGTTTTTTACAGTGTGTTCAGGGGACAGGCAGCTAGCAGATAGTGAGGAGATGTTTTTACAGTGTGTTCAGGGGACAGGCAGCTAGCAGATATTGAGATGTTTTTACAGTGTGTTCAGGGGACAGGCAGCTAGCAGATAGTGAGGAGATGTTTTTACAGTGTGTTCAGGGGACAGGCAGCTAGCAGATATTGAGATGTTTTTACAGTGTGTTCAGGGGACAGGCAGCTAGCAGATATTGAGATGTTTTTTACAGTGTGTTCAGGGGACAGACAGCTAGCAGATAGTGAGATGTTTTTTACAGTGTGTTCAGGGGACAGGCAGCTAGCAGATAGTGAGGAGATGTTTTTTACAGTGTGTTCAGGGGACAGGCAGCTAGCAGATAGTGAGGAGATGTTTTTTACAGTGTGTTCAGGGGACAGGCAGCTAGCAGATATTGAGATGTTTTTTACAGTGTGTTCAGGGGACAGGCAGCTAGCAGATATTGAGATGTTTTTTACAGTGTGTTCAGGGGACAGACAGCTAGCAGATAGTGAGATGTTTTTACAGTGTGTTCAGGGACAGGCAGCTAGCAGATAGTGAGGAGATGTTTTTACAGTGTGTTCAGGGGACAGGCAGCTAGCAGATAGTGAGGAGATGTTTTTACAGTGTGTTCAGGGGACAGGCAGCTAGCAGATAGTGAGGAGATGTTTTTTACAGTGTGTTCAGGGGACAGGCAGCTAGCAGATAGTGAGATGTTTTTACAGTGTGTTCAGGGGACAGGCAGCTAGCAGATAGTGAGATGTTTTTTACAGTGTGTTCAGGGGACAGGCAGCTAGCAGATAGTGAGGAGATGTTTTTTACAGTGTGTTCAGGGGACAGGCAGCTAGCAGATAGTGAGGAGATGTTTTTTACAGTGTGTTGTGGAGACAAACAGCTAGAAGATAGTGAGGAGATGTTTTTTACAGTGTGTTCAGGGGACAGGCAGCTAGCAGATAGTGAGATGTTTTTTACAGTGTGTTCAGGGGACAGGCAGCTAGCAGATAGTGAGATGTTTTTTACAGTGTGTTCTGGGGACAGGCAGCTAGCAGATAGTGATATGTTTTTTACAGTGTGTTCAGGGGACAGAAAGCTAGCAGATAGTGAGATGTTTTTTACAGTGTGTTCAGGGGACAGGCAGCTAGCTGATAGTGAGGAGATGTTTTTTACAGTGTGTTCAGGGGACAGGCAGCTAGCAGATATTGAGATGTTTTTTACAGTGTGTTCAGGGGACAGACAGCTAGCAGATAGTGAGGAGATGTTTTTTACAGTGTGTTCAGGGGACAGACAGCTAGCAGATAGAGAGGAGATGTTTTTTACAGTGTGTTCAGGGCACAGGCAGCTAGCAGATAGTGAGGAGATATTTTTTACAGTGTGTTCAGGGGACAGGCAGCTAGCAGATATTGAGATGTTTTTTACAGTGTGTTCAGGGGACAGGCAGCTAGCAGATAGTGAGGAGATGTTTTTTACAGTGTGTTCAGGGGACAGGCAGCTAGCAGATAGTGAGGAGATGTTTTTTACAGTGTGTTCAGGGGACAGGCAGCTAGCAGATAGTGAGGAGATGTTTTTTACAGTGTGTTCAGGGGACAGGCAGCTAGCAGATATTGAGATGTTTTTTACAGTGTGTTCAGGGGACAGGCAGCTAGCAGATATTGAGATGTTTTTTACAGTGTGTTCAGGGGACAGACAGCTAGCAGATAGTGAGATGTTTTTTACAGTGTGTTCAGGGGACAGGCAGCTAGCAGATAGTGAGGAGATGTTTTTTACAGTGTGTTCAGGGACAGGCAGCTAGCAGATAGTGAGGAGATGTTTTTACAGTGTGTTCAGGGGACAGGCAGCTAGCAGATATTGAGATGTTTTTTACAGTGTGTTCAGGGGACAGGCAGCTAGCAGATATTGAGATGTTTTTTACAGTGTGTTCAGGGGACAGACAGCTAGCAGATAGTGAGATGTTTTTTACAGTGTGTTCAGGGGACAGGCAGCTAGCAGATAGTGAGGAGATGTTTTTTACAGTGTGTTCAGGGGACAGGCAGCTAGCAGATAGTGAGGAGATGTTTTTACAGTGTGTTCAGGGGACAGGCAGCTAGCAGATAGTGAGGAGATGTTTTTACAGTGTGTTCAGGGACAGGCAGCTAGCAGATAGTGAGATGTTTTTACAGTGTGTTCAGGGGACAGGCAGCTAGCAGATAGTGAGATGTTTTTTACAGTGTGTTCAGGGGACAGGCAGCTAGCAGATAGTGAGGAGATGTTTTTTACAGTGTGTTCAGGGGACAGGCAGCTAGCAGATAGTGAGGAGATGTTTTTTACAGTGTGTTGTGGAGACAAACAGCTAGAAGATAGTGAGGAGATGTTTTTTACAGTGTGTTCAGGGGACAGGCAGCTAGCAGATAGTGAGATGTTTTTTACAGTGTGTTCTGGGGACAGGCAGCTAGCAGATAGTGATATGTTTTTTACAGTGTGTTCAGGGGACAGAAAGCTAGCAGATAGTGAGATGTTTTTTACAGTGTGTTCAGGGGACAGGCAGCTAGCTGATAGTGAGGAGATGTTTTTTACAGTGTGTTCAGGGGACAGGCAGCTAGCAGATATTGAGATGTTTTTACAGTGTGTTCAGGGACAGACAGCTAGCAGATAGTGAGGAGATGTTTTTACAGTGTGTTCAGGGGACAGACAGCTAGCAGATAGAGAGGAGATGTTTTTACAGTGTGTTCAGGGCACAGGCAGCTAGCAGATAGTGAGGAGATATTTTTACAGTGTGTTCAGGGGACAGGCAGCTAGCAGATATTGAGATGTTTTTACAGTGTGTTCAGGGGACAGGCAGCTAGCAGATAGTGAGGAGATGTTTTTACAGTGTGTTCAGGGGACAGGCAGCTAGCAGATAGTGAGGAGATGTTTTTTACAGTGTGTTCAGGGGACAGGCAGCTAGCAGATAGTGAGGAGATGTTTTTTACAGTGTGTTCAGGGGACAGGCAGCTAGCAGATATTGAGATGTTTTTTACAGTGTGTTCAGGGGACAGGCAGCTAGCAGATATTGAGATGTTTTTTACAGTGTGTTCAGGGGACAGACAGCTAGCAGATAGTGAGATGTTTTTTACAGTGTGTTCAGGGGACAGGCAGCTAGCAGATAGTGAGGAGATGTTTTTACAGTGTGTTCAGGGACAGGCAGCTAGCAGATAGTGAGGAGATGTTTTTACAGTGTGTTCAGGGGACAGGCAGCTAGCAGATATTGAGATGTTTTTACAGTGTGTTCAGGGGACAGGCAGCTAGCAGATATTGAGATGTTTTTTACAGTGTGTTCAGGGGACAGACAGCTAGCAGATAGTGAGATGTTTTTTACAGTGTGTTCAGGGGACAGGCAGTTAGCAGATAGTGAGATGGAGAAACCTCGGACAGAGACACCCCAACAAGTAGGAAGACAAGACATCCCTGCAGGTTCCAGTTAGTGTCTGAGTGCAACCACGCCAACCCAGGGGGAGAATTACAGCAAACAGGAGTGTTAACATGAGCACATGATCACGCCTGAATGAGTGTGTGTGCAGTTACTCCCTGCGATGATTTAACATGTGATAACACTGATTCCTTTTTGGGAAACCAGCATGATGCAACAGTCCAGTAAGTGTACGCTTCATCCGTTTCTTGGTAAGCATGTGTTGACGTCCCTCTGCGCGTTGCTGTGCTA
The DNA here is from genome assembly GCA_013375575.1 of Percina caprodes. Lineage (NCBI taxonomy): Eukaryota > Metazoa > Chordata > Actinopteri > Perciformes > Percidae > Percina > Percina caprodes. The sequence goes on along the minus strand of JABXJD010000053.1, from coordinate 1,980,368 downwards.
TGGAAGCCTGTTGCTGCCGGGAAATGGGAGTGCTGATATGAAGAGAAAGGCTCTCGGGCAGAGAGGAGGACAGAATTAGGACTTTTTAGGTGTAAAATATTGTTGATGCAATACTGAATCAAAATTACGGAATTAACTCTAAATCTTAAAATTATGAGATGACAAAATATCAAAATATATATATATATATATATATATATATATATATATATATATATATATATATATAAAAGGTTCTGGAAAAAGTTCTGTATTGTTTGTATGTAAAAATAATTAATTATCTATTTATGTTTTTTTTTTTGATTTTTTAATGCTGTTTTTAGCTTTTTGTCTTAAGTTTGTAATAATAAATAATGATAATAAAGTGTAATTGTTGGAACTTGTATTGCAAGACAAGTGTCTGTGTCTAAGGACAAGAAAGTGCTGTCTATCTATCTATCTATCCATCTATCTATCTATCTATCTATCTATCTATCTATCTATCTATCTATCTATCTATCTATCTATCTATCTATCTATCTATCTGTCTATCTATCTATCTATCTATCTATCTATCTATCTATCTATCTATCTATCTGTCTATCTATCTGTCTATCTATCTATCTATCTATCTATCTATCTATCTATCTATCTGTCTATCTATCTGTCTATCTATCTATCTATCTATCTATCTATCTATCTATCTATCTATCTATCTATCTATCTATCTATCTATCTATCTGTCTATCTATCTATCTATCTATCTATCTATCTGTCTATCTATCTGTCTATCTATCTATCTATCTATCTATCTATCTATCTATCTATCTATCTATCTATCTGTCAATCTATCTATCTATCTGTCTATCTATCTATCTATCTATCTATCTATCTGTCTATCTATCTATCTGTCTATCTATCTATCTATCTATCTATCTATCTATCTATCTATCTATCTATCTATCTATCTATCTATCTATCTATCTGTCAATCTATCTATCTATCTATCTATCTATCTATCTATCTATCTATCTATCTATCTACCTACCTACCTACCTACCTACCTACCTACCTACCTACCTACCTTCCTTCCTTCCTTCCTTCCTTCCTTCCTTCCTTCCTTCCTTCCTTCCTTCCTTCCTTCCTTCCTTCCTTCCTTCCTTCCTTCCTTCCTTCCTTCCTTCCTTCCTTCCTTCCTTCCTTCCTTCCTGCCTGTAGCTCACTCAGCAGGTGCACACACCCCATGTTGGCTGAGTCCTGCAGCGTCCCGGGTTCGAGTCCGGCCTGCGGCCCTTTGCTACATGTCATCCCCCATCTCTCTCTCTTTCTCCCCCTTTCACGTCTGTTCACTGTCTCTATCTATGTAATAAAGGGATAAAACCCCCCAAAAAATGTTAAAAAAAAGAAGAAATGTTGGGAATGTGAGGCAACATCAGGGTATAGTCTGAATATCTCCTATCAGCTGGCTGAGCTACACAGGTATTTTGTTTTAATCACACTTAGCGGAGCAATGAGATGCAAAAGGTGCAAAAGGTTTATTTTAAACTCTTCTGGAAGTGCTAAAGTTTTCTCAAATTCCAATTATTTCACATCTGACCTTTAACCCTTGTGTTGTCTTCCCGTTGACCTGCAACTTTGTGTTTTTCTGGGTTGAAATTTCAACATTTTGTTGTTGTTCTTCTACCCTTTTCTCAATGTTTTTGTCAATTTTATTTCTATTTTTTGTCACTTTTTTGACCTTTTTTTAATTATGTTTTAGTCAATTTTTTAACAATTTCTTTGTCACTTTTTCCAGTGTTTTTGATGTTTTTTTTGTCACTTTTTCCAATGTTTTTGATGTTTTTTTGTCACTTTTTCCAGTGTTTTTGATGTTTTTTTTGTCACTTTTTCCAGTGTTTTTGATGTTTTTTTGTCACTTTTTCCAATGTTTTTGATGTTTTTTTGTCACTTTTTCCAGTGTTTTTGATGTTTTTTTGTCACTTTTTCCAGTGTTTTTGATGGTTTTTTTGGTCACTTTCTCCAATTTTTTTGGTCACTTTTTCAGCTTTTTGTAGTTTTTTTCAACGTTCTTTTCTGATATAGAAAGTTTTTGTAAACCGGTAAAAATTGGACCCGAGGACAACACAAGGGTTAAAGAACTGTTACTGTATGAGTATGTATGCATGTCTATGCATGCCTCACAACTTCACAGTGACGGTGTGACTCATTATTATTTTGAAAACAAGATATAACATGTTAAACAGGAAGCTTAAGAGGTGCTTGTGGGTGGATTTTGATACCTTTGGACGGAGTCCCCTGTTTCCGGTCTTTATGCTAAGCTAGGCAAAAAGGCTAACTTTATATTTACTGTACACACGTGAGAATGGTATCAATCTGAACATCTAACTTTCAGCAAGAAAGACAATGATAAATTTACCAAGCTGTCAAGCTAATCTAGGGGTACTTTGCTGATTTAAATCCAGCTCTATGTCATCTTTGTGTGGGTAGTGGGTGCAGATGCACGGTGTTTGACTTCTGGTAAACCTTTGTGACCCATCTGGCGTAATCTGGATCTCGGGCAGACCTCGGCTGCTCAGAGCTTGGTAAGCTGCCGCGTGTGTAGGGAAGCCAAACGCTGGTTATCTGCACACGCTGCCATGTGCCAACACTGCCATGACACAGAGCTGGATTTAAATCAGCAAACCATCTTGTTAAGTCAAGTCCAAAACCCAGTCTAATTGTGGCCAAGTCAAGTGATGAGGGACCAGAAACTAAGACTAGTCAGTACTTTTCATACTGTTGTTGTCTTATGTTGTTCATAGTGAACTGTTATATTACTCAAATCACTCAGTACAGTGCAATAGATTTAGAAACAATTAAAATGAGAAAGGAAGTGGAAACAATTAGTGGTTCCTCCCTAGGGAGGTGTTCCAGGCACGTCCAGCTGGGAGGAGGCCTCGGGGAAGACCCAGGACTAGGTGGAGGGACGTCCAGCTGGGAGGAGGCCTCGGGGAAGACCCAGGACTAGGTGGAGGGACGTCCAGCTGGGAGGAGGCCTCGGGGAAGACCCAGGACTAGGTGGAGGGACGTCCAGCTGGGAGGAGGCCTCGGGGAAGACCCAGGACTAGGTGGAGGGAAGTCCAGCTGGGAGGAGGCCTCGGGGAAGACCCGGGACTAGGTGGAGGGACGTCCAGCTGGGAGGAGGCCTCGGGGAAGACCCAGGACTAGGTGGAGGGACGTCCAGGTGGGAGGAGGCCTCGGGGAAGACCCAGGACTAGGTGGAGGGATTATATCTCCAACCTGGCCTGGGAACGCCTCGGGATCCCCCAGTCGGAGCTGGTTGATGTGGCTCGGGAAAGGGAAGTTTGGGGTCCCCTACTAGAGCTGCTCCCCCCGAGACCCGATACCGGATAAGCGGATGAAGATGGATGGATGGATGGATGGATGGATGGATGGATGGATGGATGGATGGATGGATGGATGGATGGATGGATGACTCAGATCAGTTCTGTGCTCACGTTTTTTGTCCTCGGGTAACTTCCATACCTGTGAAACAGAAAGAAAATGGGTTCTGTGCTTTAGCTGTGAGGTATTACTCTGCCGTTGCAAGGCAAGGCAGTTATTACTCTACCCTGTAATCAAAAGGTACACAGGTAGAGTTCAACCTGCTGTTACAGGCCCACAAGCTGCTCGCTGACACACAGCGATGTCCTACTGCAGTCTGACAGAAGGATCACGCTCATTAGCCTACACTGAAAGTGTGTTTACATCAAGTCAGAGTGCCAATGTAACTCATTCATACGCTAACAGTGTGTAGCTAACAGAGGCTAACGAAAACACACATCAACCAGCTTTATTCATACTGTGGAGTTAATAAACTGCTTCACCACGAGGGAGTGGTAAAGATACTGAAACATACTGATAATTATATATATATATCTAGTATGTAAAAAAAAGTCACATATTAGTATGTATTAAAAAATCATGAAAAGATTAGTATATAGTACAAAAGTCATAATGTAATATGTCAAAAAAAAGTCATAGTATATTATGTGGAAAAAAAATAATAGAATAGTATGTTCAAATATGTGATATTATAGTATGTCATGAAGAGTCATAGCATTGTATGTTGAAAAAAAGTCATAGTATACTATGTCAAAAAAAGTAATAAAAAGTTATAGTGTAGTACATTGAAAAAAAGTCATGGTATAGTTTGTCAACAAAAGTTATAGTATATCATAAAAAGTCATAAAGTCATAGAATATTGTCGTGAAAAGTCATAGTATAGTATCTGAAAAAGTCATAGTATACTGTAGTATGTTAAAAAATCATGAAAATTCATAACAAAGAATTCATATATAGTATGTTAAAAAAAGACAATATAGTATGTTATCAAAGTAATTGTGTTTGACATACTATGCTATGACTTTTTTTAAAACTTTTTCGACATACTATAATCTGACTTATTTTTTTTACTTTTTTCGACATACTATACTATGACTTTTTTCGACATACTATGCTTTTTATAAACTTTTTTCGTGGTTAGCACTCTCCCCTTACAGTAAGAAGGTTCCTGGTTCAAATCCTGGTTGGTGTGGGCCTTTAAGTGTAAAGTTGATGTCTTGGAGGTACTATACTATATCTCATTTTGACATATTATACTATGACTTTTTTATAAACTTTTTTCGACATGCTATACTATGGCTATTTTTTACATTTTGACATACTACACTATGACTTTTTTTCGACTTACTATACTATGACTTTTTCGACTTACTATACTATGACTTTTTTCGACAGACTATACTATGACTTTTTTTTACATACCATATTATTAAGGAATCATGGTGGCTAAGTGGTTAGACCTTTACCCTCACAGTAGGAAGCTTCCTGGTTCAAATCCTGGTTGTTGTGGGCATTTAAGTGCTTAGAGTTGAGTATAGAGTAGCTCTACTACTACTTCTTTTGACATACTATACTTACTCTTTTCACCATATTATACTATAACTTTTTTCGACATACTATACTATGACTTTTTTTTGGCATACTATACTATGACTTTTTCGACGTACTATACTATGACTTTTTCGACATACTATACTACAACTTTTTCGCGTACTATACTATGACTTTTTAGATTTTTGTTGACATACTATACTATGACTTTTTCAACATACTATCCTGGAAATTTTTTTACTTTTTCGACATACTATACTATGACTTTTTGGCATACTATACTATGACTTTTTCGACATACTATACTATGACTTTTTTGACATACTATACTATGACTTTTTGGCATACTATACTATGACTTTTTTGACATACTATACTATGACTTTTTGGCATACTATACTATGACTTTTTCGACATACTATGCTATGACTTTTTCGACATACTATACTATGACTTTTTTAATTCTGGTTCATATGGTAACGTGGTGGCTGAGTGGTTAGTATTCTCCCCTTACAATAAGAAGGTTTCTGGTTCAAATCCCAGACGGTGTGGTTTTTTCGACATACTAAACTATGACTTTTTTTCGACATACTATACTATGACTTTTTTCGATATACTATACTATGACTTTTTTCGACATACTATACTATGACTTTTTTTCGACATACTATACTATGACTTTTTTCGATATACTATACTATGACTTTTTTCGACATACTATACTATGACTTTTTTTCGACATACTATACTATGACTTTTTTCAACATACTATACTATGACTTTTTTCGACATACTAAACTATGACTTTTTTCGACATACTATACTATGACTTTTTTCGACATACTATACTATGACTTTTTTTCGACATACTATACTATGACTTTTTTAGATTTTTGTTGACATACTATACTATGACTTTTTTCAACATACTATACTGTGAAATTTTTTTTACTTTTTTCGACATACTATACTATGACTTTTTTAGATTTTTGTTGACATACTATACTATGACTTTTTTCAACATACTATCCTGGAAATTTTTTTTACTTTTTTTGACATACTATACTATGACTTTTTTGGCATACTATACTATGACTTTTTTCGACATACTATACTATGACTTTTTTGACATACTATACTATGACTTTTGGCATACTATACTATGACTTTTTCGACATACTATACTATGACTTTTTCGACATACTATACTATGACTTTTTTTTGACATACTATACTATGACTTTTTTCAACATACTATACTATGACTTTTTTCGACATACTATACTATGACTTTTTCGACATATTATACTATGACTATTTTTTACTTTTTTCGACATACTATACTATGACTTTTTGGCATACTATACTATGACTTTTTTCGACATACTATACTATGACTTTTTTTTTACATACCACATTATTAAGGTATCATGGTGGCTAAGTGGTTAGCCCTTTACCCTCACAGTAATAAGCTTCCTGGTTCAAATCCTGGTTGTTGTGGGCATTTAGGTGTAGAGTTCACGTCTTAGAGGTGTTATACTATGGCTTTCAGTGTGGATTTCACGTGTTTGACATACTATGCTATGACTTTTTTTAAAACTTTTTTTGACATACTATACTATGGCTTTTTTTTACATTTTGAGACATAGTATACTATGACTTTTTTTTACGTACCTAAATCTTGTGGTAAAATGGTGACTGAGTGGTTAGCACTCTCCCTTACAGTAAGAAGCTTACTGGTTCAAATCCCGGTTGGTGTGGGCTTTTAAGTGTAGAGTTCATGTCTTAGAGGTACTATACTTTGATATACTATGCCTTTTTTTATAAACTTTTTTCGACATACTATGCTATGGCTTTTTTCGACATACTATACTATAACTTTTCGACATACTATACTATGACTTTTTTTCGACTTACTATACTATGACTATTTTGACATACTACACTATGACTTTTTTCGACATACTATACGATGGCTTTTTTCGCCATACTATACTATGACGTTTTCTTTAAAACTTTTTTTCGACATACTATACTATAACTTTTTCAACATACTATATAATGACTTTTTTCAACATACTATACTGTGAATTTTTTTTTTCTTTTTTCAACATACTATACTATGACTTTTTTGGCATACTATACTATGACTTTTTTTGACATACTATACTATGCCTTTTTTCGACATACTATACTATGACTTTTTTTCGACATACTATACTATGACTTTTTTTCGACATACTATACTATGACTTTTTTGACATACTATACTATGACTATTTTTGACTTTTTCGACATAGTATACTATGACTTTTTCGACATACTGTACTATGACTTTTTCGACATAGTATACTATGACTTTTTTTCGACATACTGTACTATGACTTTTTTTCGACATACTATACTATGCCTTTTTTCGACATACTATACTATGACTTTTTTCGACATACTATACTATGACTTTTTTGACATACTATACTATGACTATTTTTGACTTTTTTCGACATAGTATACTATGACTTTTTTTCGACATACTGTACTATGACTTTTTTTCGACATAGTATACTATGACTTTTTTTCGACATACTGTACTATGACTTTTTTTTGACATACTATACTATGACTTTTTTCGGCATACTATACTATGACTTTTTCAACATACTATATTATGAAAATTAACAGTCCGCAGAATGCCTCAGAATTCAACCTAGCCATGTGATGCATACTACACTATTGATTTATTGTGTTATGACATCCTATTGCTTCCATAAAACCGTTACAACATATACTACATGTTACCGTTACATGCTACCGTTACTACATCTACCTGGTACCATGTTTCATTAAATTAACACACAGAAACAAAACATACATACGTTTATTGATTACAAATAATATTTTTTTTAATATCAATGTATCTCCAACATCATCTACAGCCAGGAGGTAGAGTCCGTGTCCCATAACTGCAAGGTTGGTAGTTCAATCACAGGTTCCTCTGGCCATGTGTCAAAGTGTCCCTGGGCAAGATACTATACTATATTATGTCTTTTGTCAACATACTATACTATTACTTTTTTCAACATACTATACTATGACTTTTTCAAAATACTATATACTATACTATGACTTTTTTGGCATACTATACTATGACTTTTGGCATACTATACTATGACTTTTTGACATACTATACTATGCCTTTTTCGACATACTATACTATGACTTTTTTTCGACATACTATACTATGCCTTTTTTCGACATACTATACTATGACTTTTTTTCGACATACTATACTATGACTATTTTTGACTTTTTTCGACATAGTATACTATGACTTTTGTTCGACAGACTGTACTATGACTTTTTTTCGACATAGTATACTATGACTTTTTTTCGACATACTGTACTATGACTTTTTTTTGACATACTATACTATGACTTTTTTCGGCATACTATACTATGACTTTTCAACATACTATATTATGACTTTTTCAACATACTATACTGTGAATTTTTTTACTTTTTCAACATAGTATACTATGACTTTTTTCGACATACTATACTATGACTTTTTTTCGACATACTATACTATGCCTTTTTTCGACATACTATACTATGACTTTTTTTCGACATACTATACTATGACTTTTTTCGACATACTGTACTATGACTTTTTTACATACTATACTATGACTTTTTTCGGCATACTATACTATGACTTTTTCAACATACTATACTATGACTTTTTTGGCATACTATACTATGACTTTTTTTCGACATACTATACTATGCCTTTTTTCGACATACTATACTATGACTTTTTTTTGACATACTATACTACAACTTTTTTTGGCGTACTATACTATGACTTTTTTCGATTTTTGTTGACATACTATCCTATCACTTTTTACAACATAATATATAATGACTTTTTTAACTTACTATATGGTATGAATTTTCACAACTCGTTTCAACCTACTATACTATGACTTTTTTTGTAGTATTTTTTTCAACATATTATACCATGTGAACATATCCTACTAGGCATTTTTTTTAATCTATACTATGACTTTTTTCGACGTACTATACTATGACTTTTTGATATACTAAACTATGACCTTTTATGACTTTTACATACCATATTACTGGTTTTTATTTTTAATACTACTATACTATGACTATTGTCAACATACCATACTATGACTTTCTTTGTCATACTATACTGACTTTTGTCATCATCCTTTACTGTGACTCTTTTATGACTTTTTTCAATATAATATATAATGACTCTTTTATGACTTTTTGACATATTATAACATTTTAACATACTGCACTGTGATTTTTTAACATTTTATGACATAATAAACTATGACTTTTTCAACATACTTTACTATGACTTAGTTTCGACATACTATACTATGACTTTTTTCAACATACTATACTATGACTTTTTCGACATACTATACTATGACTTTTTCAACATACTATACTATGACTTTTTTCGACATACTATACTATGACATTTGTACACTGTCGCACTGTTGCTTGCTCTGGAGGGAACTACTAGAACTGTTGGGTCCTTGTAAATTATGGAGTGTGGTCTAGACTCTTGTTATGAATTGACACAATAAATAAAATTGAAATGAATTGAATTATGCCTTTTTTATGACTTTTCATAACATACTATAATGTGACTTTTTTAGATATCCTATGAAAATTAACAGTCCGCAGAATGCCTCAGAATTCAACCTAGCCATGTGATGCATACTACACTATTAATTTATTGTGTTATGACATCCTATTGCTTTCATAAAACCGTTACAACATATACTACATGTTACCGTTACATGCTACCGTTACTACATCTACCTGGTACCATGTTTCATTAAATTAACACACAGAAACAAAACATACATAAGTTTATTGATTACAAATAATATTTTTTTAATATCAATGTAGCTCCAACATCATCTACAGCCAGGAGGTAGAGTCTGTGTCCCATAACTGTAAGGTTGGTAGTCCAATCCCAGGCTGCTTTGCATGTGTCAAAGTGTCCCTGAGCAAGATACTATACTATATTATGTCTTTTGTCAACATACTATACTATTACTTTTTTCAACATACTATACTATGACTTTTTCAAAATACTATATACTATGACTTATATATACATTGTTATGACATACTACATTATGATTTTTTTTCAACAAACATATACCTATATGTAACATATATGTACATATACCATGCCTTTTAGTGATTTTTCATGAAATACTATACAACAAATATTTTTCAACATATTTAACTATTATTTTTGATGACTTTTTTTCAACATTGCTATTCTATGACTTTTGTCAATATACTATACAAGTATACAAGTATTCAACAAACCATACTATGACTTTTTATAATTTTTTCCAACACACTATACTAAAACGTAATATACTTACACTTTTATATGACATACTATACTATGACATACTGTACTATGAGCATTACTACATCTACCTGGTACCATGTTTCATTAAATAAAGACACATATACAAAACATACATACGTTTATTGATTACAAATAATCATTTTTCAACATCATATACAGTCAGGAGGTAGAGTCCGTGTCCCATAACTGCAAGGTTGGTAGTTCAATCACAGGCTGCTTTGGCCATGTGTCAAAGTGTCCCTGAGCAAGATACTATATTATGTATAATGTAATATACTTTGACATACTATACTATGACTTTTTGTCAGCATACTATGCTACGACTTCATGATTTTGACATACTATACTGTGACTTTTTCATAATTTTTGAGGTTTTTTGACAACTTGTTATGACATTATGATCCTGACTTTTTAAAATAAAACTAATGCAAGGTTGGTAGTTCAATCACAGGCTCCTTTGCATGTGTCAAAGTGTCTCTGAGCAATATACACATAATATACACATATATATGTCCTTTGTTGACATACTATACTATGACTTTTTCATAATTTTTGATGGTTTTTACAACTTGTTATGACATACTATATTGTGACTTTTTGAAGACTTTTGAGACATCATGATCATGACTTTTTATTAAATAATAAAACCAATATTTCTTGAAAAAAGTTGTTAAAAAAGAGTCCGAGGGTCACCAAAGTGTTAACAGTTCATCCTGAGGGGAACATAAACGTGGGAACCACATTTCTAGTCAATCTATCCAATAGTTGTTGGTATTTTACTTGAAACCATAACAGTCAACCTCAAGCGTTGGAGTGAGAAAGTGGAGACAGGTGGTGTTTCGCCTTTATCTGGTTTTCGGTTTAACTCCGCCCCTCCTTCCTTCCTGCATGGCTTGGTGTTGACTCAAAGAAAGGTAACACACATTCCTGACTAAATGCTGCAGGCATGTTCAGCCCTGTCAGTTATACCCATGAGCAGGATAGTAGAGGAGGGACGTTTCCTCCATTGCTTCCCTCTCCAGGTTATTCAAGGTTTATTTAAGGTTTCTGGAGGAGGTTTTGAACTTAAGTGAGTTTTTTTGAGTCCATGACAGCTGTGCAGTTTGTAGCTTTGGATCTCTTCATCTCTGACTCCTCAGAGTCTGAGACTTTGACTTAATGAGGGCCATGTCTGTCCTACAATTTTACCACCTCTCATTGGTTTTGGCAAAGGCCTGAGAAACAGCCTTCATTTAAACTGCAGTAGCTTGCCTAACAGCTCACACATAAATCCTCCTCCTGCACCTGATTGGGCTCTCATTTGTCTTCGCTTTTGTCACAAAGTTGCTTAAAAGCTTACTGTGTGAAGGAGAGTTAAAAGCAAAAGTTTTGAGGAATACACTCATTCTCATTCTTGCCACATAGCGTCTTAAAGTTAGACACCCTGGACATTTTAAGGTGTTTCTCATAAATCAAGTGCTGCTTTCAGCCTACAGACTGTTTCTGTTGTTGCCAGTGAACATGCTGGCCCATTTCTTAGGGTTTCTATCGTTACATTGCACAGAACAGTTGCACTCCTCCTGCACTGAATTTGTACCTTTCCAAAAGTTAACGACACCCTTGCTCAAAAAGTTGCTTTGAGAAACTGGAATTCACCCTAAAAACTCTAATATTGATGCATACCTGCCACGCTTGTTACATAATGGACTTTTTTGAGAGTATCAGAGTCACATGAGAGCCTATTTACAGACTCTGCATGTGTGTGCAGATGTAGAGAAACTCCATTGTGTTGTATCTTATTTAATCTGCAGCTCCCAGGCTTTTTAAAGAAAAATGACAATAGGATAAAGCCAACAGACTCCATTGAGCCACATATTTAGCAGGTGGATTTACAACATTGTACAAATGGCAGCAGGTCAAAGGTCACTTTTCAGGGAGACATTTGCATGTTCGAACGTTTATGTGTTCATGTCAGTTCCCAGTGCTGATATATAATACCGGGTGGGTGGCCAAAACAAGATAAAACACCCTTAAATATACAGTTCAGAGATGAAAAATAACAAAAAGTATGTAGTTCACAGCAATAGAGTAAAAGTGAATTAAGGTTTGGTTCCATTTCACAGTAGATTGATAACAAAGTGAGAAGCTTTACGTGTGTATGTGTCTGTGTGTGTATCTCTGTCTGTGTGTGTATGTGTGTGTGTCTCTGTCTGTGTGTGTATGTGTCTGTGTGTGTATCTCTGTCTGTGTGTGTATGTGTCTCTGTCTCTGTGTGTGTGTGTTTCTGTCTCTGTGTGTATCTCTGTCTGTGTGTGTGTGTCTCTGTCTGTGTGTGTATGTGTGTGTGTCTCTGTCTGTGTGTGTGTGTGTGTGTGTCTCTGTCTGTGTGTGTGTGTGTCTCTGTCTGTGTGTGTGTCTCTGTCTGTCTGTGTGTGTATGTGTCTCTGTCTGTGTGTGTGTCTCTGTCTTTGTGTGTGTGTATCTCTGTCTGTCTGTCTGTGTGTGTATCTCTGTCTGTTTGTGTCTCTGTCTGTCTGTATGTGTGTATGTGTCTCTGTCTGTGTGTGTATCTCTGTCTGTGTGTGTATGTGTGTCTCTGTCTGTGTCTCTGTCTTTGTGTGTGTGTGTGCTTGGCCGTGTGTTTAGAGAAACCACAGAAGTCATAATTAACTGTGTATATATAAATGTGTATATATGTGTATATATGTGTGTGTGTGTATATATAAATGTGTATGTGTGTACATGTGTATATATGTGTGTATATGTGTATATATAAATGTGTATGTGTACATGTGTGTGTGTGCATATATAAATATCTGTGTAAATGTGTGTGTGTATATATAAATGTGTATGTGTACATGTGTGTGTGTATATATATAAATATCTATGTGTAAATGTGTGTGTGTATATAAATGTGTATGTGTGTGTGTACATGTGTGTGTGTGTGTATATAAATGTGTATGTGTGTGTACATGTGTGTGTGTATATAAATGTGTATGTGTGTGTACATGTGTGTGTGTATAATATGAGGTTTGGATGATGCACCGTCTCATGTTTCCGGTTCTGAACGTTTCTGTGGGCAAGTGACGAAGAGTTTTTTTCACGACTTTGACGTTGCGACATTTTAGGATTTTACATCGGAAGCGGTTGGTCTGTTGCCATGGCGACGCTCGGTTTGATGCCAAAAAGATCTCCGTTCTGATTCCGTTTCAACGTGTCTTTTCATTCAATTAAGAGGCATGATAATAAAACGACAGCATCCACTGGAATAATGTTAAATAACAGCAACAATATAAAGTATGTGGCACGAAATTAAGGTTGTGTTAACCGTCTTCTGTGTTTCTGACAACATAGATGAAAGCCTATGTTTCCTTGACACTGAAGGTATGTGTGTGTGTGTGTGTGTGTGTGTGTGTGTGTGTGTGTGTGTGGAAGGAAAGTGATTATCCGGAGGTTAACCTGACCCACAGGAAACGAGCGTACCAAGATGACACAGCGTGTTCTCTGTGTTGTCCTTCTGTCTTTGTGAGGTCCGATTGAAGTTTGAGACCTTGAGAGGACATTTTTTTTAGAAAGGGAGGATGTTTTATCTGGCCCTCACTTCTTCAAAAGGGCTTCTTGGGGGTCCTACAAGAACACACAGATTGGCTGAAGTATGAATCAGCACCAGAAAGGAACTTTTAGTCCTAATAACGACTAAAAAAAAATCTTTCAATCAACATGTTTGAAGAAAAAAGAAATCCTACAAGCTGAAACGGAGATGAAACGGCTTGTTGAGACGGATGGTTTTCACTGTGTGTGTGTGCATCTGTGTGTGTGTGTGCATCTGTGTGTGTGTGCATCTGTGTGTGTGTGTGCATCTGTGTGTGCATCTGTGTGTGTGCATCTGTGTGTGTGCGTGTGTGCATTTGTGTGTGTGCATCTGTGTGTGTGTGCATCTGTGTGTGAGTGCATCTGTGTGTGTGTCTGTGTGTGAGTGCATCTGTGTGTGAGTGCATGTGTGTGTGACTGTGTGTGAGTGCATCTGTGTGTGAGTGCATCTGTGTGTGTGAGTGCATCTGTGTGTGTGAGTGCATCTGTGTGTGTGTCTGTGTGTGAGTGCATCTGTGTGTGTGGGCATGCATCTGTGTGTGTGTCTGTGTGTGAGTGCATCTGTGTGTGTGTGTGCATGCATCTGTGTGTATCTGTGAGTGTGGTTTGTGGTGTCAGTAATCTAAAGCCGAGGGCTTTTTCTGTCTTTCCTCACCTGCCACGCCCTAGTCTCTCACTCACACACACACACACACACACACACACACACACACACACACACACACACACACACACACACACACACACACACACACACACACACACACACACACACACACACACACACACACACACACACACCTCCCTGTGATTGGGTGGTTTGAACATACTCAGGCTCTGATTGGTCGGTTTCTTCTCGTCAACCATCACAACAGAAGCTTCAGTGTCGCAGAATACAAAAAAAAAACAACAAACGGGAGAAATTTAAGAAATATTTCCACAACTTTTATGGCTTTACATGGACGTCAAATTGGACATTTCACCCAGGGGACATTCATTTTAAGAATTTTTTTTACAGGAATTTCATAGAGCGGAGACATTTTCTGTAAACAACAACAAAAAGGAACAAAAACAAAGCTTTTTTTAAACAAATAAATCATTGAAAGAAAAAAAAACCCACGTACATTTCCAAAAATGTCTTTAACGCATCGTTATCTCGCTCTGTTATTTACAGTGAGGGCAGTTTTCTGTATCTTTGTGTAATTAATACATTCTGTGTGGTGTGTTTTCCCACATAAACACATAAATATGTTCAGAAAGACACCTTGTTTTTAAGAGTTTATTTATTTATTTTTATTTATTTTTTATTCAGTGAGAAAGCGAAGAGATGATGATGTTGGACGTGTGACCTCCAGACCGGCGATGACCTTCAGCTGTAAAGTGTTTTTCTTTTTCTAAAACAAAATAAATACTTATCTCACTGGAGATCAGTGCATGTTGAAGTCTGAGATCACACACACACCCGCACACACACACACACACACACACACACGCGCACACACAACCACACACCCACACACAACCACATACGCACACACACAACCGCACGCACACAACCACGCACGCACACACAAACACACACAACCACATACGCACACACACAACCACACACGCGCACACAACCGCACATACGCACACACACAACCACACACACATCCAACCACACACAACCGCACGCACACACACACGCACGCACGCACAACCGCGGACACACACAACCACACACACACGCGCACACAACCACACACACAACCACACACACACGCGCACACAACCACACACACAACCACACACAACCGCGCACACACACATGCACACGCACACAACCACACACACACACACACACACACACAACATAATAATCATCAACTAGCTCGCAGGTTTGATGACAAAATACTCAAGAAACGACGTGAACTGGCGAAAAAACTTCAAATAATACAAAAATGTGTTTTCTTTTAACCCTCGTGTTGTCTCCTCGTCAAAATTGAAAATACTTTTGTTGACGCTTTTTAATCGATGTTTTTAACTTTTTCTTACGTTTTTGTCCCTTTTTTCAACGTTTGTCACTTTTTTTGACGTTTTCAACACTAACTTATTAACTTTAGTTTTAGTTATTTTTGGAATTTATGGTCAATAAACCTCATTTATAGGAAATTATACCTAATGTTTGATTTAGAAAAGCAGAAATTAGGAATTATTGAGACTAAAATTAAAGGAATGGATGTTGATGATAATCACAGACTGGAATATGTCAACTTTTACTCTCAATACTATTTCAAAAACACTTCAATTTGGTTTTTAAATAGGAAAACAGGTCAATTTGACCCGAGAACAACATGAGTGTTAAACTAATCACAGGCACTATGCGCCGGACGGAGCCACGGTGCCGCTGCAAAATAGTCTCAGGAAGGAACTTCTTTTGGTGGAACATGAGTACGTTAAAAGTTAAAAGTTTTATAAAATTGAATAAGACGCCCCAAAATTAATGAAAGTAGAGATTTGTACTTGCCAAAGAGCGTTGTGTGGAATCAATCATGTTATTTTGGGGAATTAAAAAGAACATTGATATAGGACAACATGAGGACAACATGAGGACAACATGGGGACAACATGAGGACAACATGAGGACAACATGAGGACAACATGAAAGTTAAATTTTTAGCTGACAGATGGCGTAATTATTAATCTGCGAAATCGGCAATTTAGCCTAAAACGAGTTTGATCCAGTTGCGGTAAAAACGGTTTGACAGTCTCCCTGAAGCTCACCAAACTTCTCCCTCCAAAAACTCCAAAATATCTCAAACTATGTAAAGGCTTCTTAAAATCCCTTAAAATAAAAATCTAAATAATGTATTGTACTAGCTTCTGATTGGCGGGCAGGTAGACTAAAAACAATATGGGTACCCCTAAGACATATGTCAGTCATGTGTCAGTACCCCAGATGTTTTAGTTAAAAGACGTTTTTAGTAGGGATGCATCGAACTTCAGAATTTTTTCCTCCAAACCGAACGCTACCAAAGAGAAGTAAAAAACAGGCGAAACTCAAGAAAAAGAGGCTAACGTGTTGAGTTTTTGCTCTTGTCAAAGAGTATACAAGTAACAAGAGGCAAAACTCCACGGCAACAAACACACCCGTGACTGAGCTGCAGCTGCGCCATCTTGGACTGAACACAACGTTCCTCTTGTCACTTCTACGCTTGTCGAGCGCGGTTCGGGGTTCGGCATCTTAACCAGAGGGTTCGGCATCTTAACCAGAGGGTTCGGCATCTTAACCAGAGGGTTCGGCATCTTAACCAGAGGGTTCGGCATCTTAACCAGAGGGTTCGGCATCTTAACCAGAGGGTTCGGCATCTTAACCAGAGGGTTCGGCATCTTAACCAGAGGGTTCGGTATCTTAACCAGAGGGTTCGGCATCTTAACCAGAGGGTTCGGTATCTTAACCAGAGGGTTCGGCATCTTAACCAGAGGGTTCGGCATCTTAACCAGAGGGTTCGGCATCTTAACCAGAGGGTTCGCATCTTAACCAGAGGGTTCGGCATCTTAACCAGAGGGTTCGCATCTTAACCAGAGGGTTCGGTATCTTAACCAGAGGGTTCGGCATCTTAACCAGAGGGTTCGGCATCTTAACCAGAGGGTTCGGCATCTTAACCAGAGGGTTCGGCATCTTAACCAGAGGGTTCGGCATCTTAACCAGAGGGTTCGGCATCTTAACCAGAGGGTTCGGTATCTTAACCAGAGGGTTCGGTATTCGACACAACCCCAAAAATCTGGGTTCGGTGCATCCCTGGTTTTCTGCTTAAAGCTCAGAAACAACAACAGAGACATGAAGGAAAGCGCGGGGGTGGGGTGGGGTGGGGGGGTTGTAGGAACCTCAATAAAAATTAAAATCTCAACTTATTTCCGGTTATTTGACACTAATAATACATATAAAATGTAATTTTCCATCTGCTGTAAGTGGGTTCGACAGGTGTGTTCTCAAAGAGGCGAGCACCAGACAAACTGAGGTATCTATTATATGAATCAAACTGTCCGTCAAAGTACAAAGAAGCATCTGGAACTTTACTTTGAAATCCTTCGCTGCACTTGAAGCCCCCCCCCCCCGGCAAACTCCACCCAACCGGGCACAAAGATTGAGATAAATCAAACCACAAAAAACCCTTTCAGATAAAATATGTAGTAAAAAACAAAAAAAACAACAGAATCCTGAATGTCTTCGTGTGTGGCCTGTGTGTGTGTGTGTGTGTGTGTGTGTGTGTGTGTGTGTGTGTGTCCTCCTCAGGTTTCCAGCAGGATAAAGGGAGTCAGTCATCGTAACCGTCGGTCCATCAGCTTCAGTGCAGGAAACGTCTCTCTGTGTTTTTAGTCTCCTAAAAGGAAGCGGCGAGCGAGACGAAAGGGGGAGGATGACGTTTGTCAACACCAGGCGGAAGAGAGGAAGAGAAGAAGAGAAGAAGAGAAGGCGGTGATGGTCCATCGATGGTGGACGAATTTACGGCCAAGGTGAAAGTGAAAAAAAAGCTAAAAAAAATGTCTTAAGACCTTAGATTAGAAAAAACAAGTGAAGAGTCCAGCTAATAATCCAAACTGATAGAATCCATCGTTTGGGTTCAATGGCGACGTCTTTGTCCTCGTCAGCGAGATAGAGCGAGGGATGATGGGAAATCTGGTTCGGCGAGGGCTTCAACGGATCCACCCGGACCCTCCTCCCGGCTGCACAGGTGGATCATGGGAAACAAAATGGTCGGTGGTTGGGCCGGCTTCTCCTGCAGAGAGACAGAAGAGAGAGGAAAATGTTAGCAGAGCTGCAAATATCATTTCATTTAACCCTCGTGGTGCCTTCACTGTCGGGACCTTCTCGTGTCCCTCGGGTCAAACTGACCCGGGACTTATTCGGGGTTTTAAAAACAATTCTGAAAAACAATTTTCCTTCATAATCTATTACCAAATATTGTCTTTATCTCCATTTCCACCAGCTGAGATAACATCTATGTTCAGGGAATGAATCAGTCTCTACTAGAACACTATTAAAGATGGAAGTGGGGTTCGTTTTTATCATCAGGTTATAATTCATGTTAAAAATCACTATGGAAACAACATAAGTGTCATATCCAGAATAATGATCTGAGTCAGGAATACATGTTTATCACAGGAAATAAGGTAAGGTGCTGATTTCAGGTAGAAAACATGGAACTTGGACCATTTTTCTTCTTCTAAAAATTTTAAATGGGTCAATTTGACCTGAATACGATACAAGGGATGTAAGAGGAGCCCCCTAAAAATCATAAACCACGGTAAAATCATAACACAGAGGAAACACTGCAACATCTGCCTCACACGCCCATCCTCTCTCCAACAACCCACGCACACCACTAACATGCTCTGCCACACCTGACGTTCAACCGGTCATGTTTTCTCGCTTCACTCAAACATCGGCATATATATCGGCATATCGGATTTTTAAATAACCAAATATTCGTATTGGTCGGGCTCTAATTCATATATCAGGTATTTTTCAGGTAACTACTTGTTCAGCGTGATACATGAGTCATATTTACTTGCTTAAGGAGACAGTTTGAAAGAGTTTGACATTCAAGTTAAGTTAAATTAACCTCACATACTGTTAAAAATGTATGACATCCAAAATCTATTGTATTGGATGAAAACCCTCTACATGGAAGAATGTTTTGTAGCTCGGGCTGCGGCCCACCTGCGACACCGCCGCGGCCGGACAGGGGGTCACGGCCCACACGTTGGGAAGCACGGATATAAATAATACATTTATTATACAAAATATTACATATTTATACATGTATACTAAGCATTTTAGCTATAAAAGTCTCCTCAAGGATGATTCAAGTTCTTTTTTGTGGGATAATATTTTAGGCATTTTAGGCTTTTATTTCTATAGGACAGCTTAGACTTGAAAGGGGGGGGGGAAAGGGGGGGGGGGATGACGTGCAAATGTTGGAGTTGAACGTGCGGCCGCTGTGTCGAGGAGTAGACCTCTATGTATGGGCGCCCGCGCTACCAGGTGAGCTGCCCACGCACCCAAAACTCTTATCTTAAACATCGTCTAGTTTCAGTTTCTGAATCTGTCATCAAGTGTCGGCAGATGGCACACACACACACACACACACACACACACACACACACACACACACACACACACACACACACACACCTTCTTTGAAAACACCTGAAAGGCTGCAGGTAGAAGCTTAAAACAGGAAACTGATGCAGGACTCAGACACACAGACAGAATGTGTGTGTGTGTGTGTGTGTGTGTGACTCCAGTTTAAATCAACAGTCACACACTGATTCAACACACAGACACTTAAAACACACACAGGCAGCTATAACACACACACAAACAAACAAACACACCCGCAGGGCTGTGTTTGCTCGACCAAGTGGAGACAGCCTTGGTGGCTACTGTACACACACACACACACACACACACACACACACACACACACACACACACACACACACACACACACACACACACACACACACACACACACACACACACACACACACACACACACACACTAGAAGGTTTTCTTAGATATAAAGGAACTATTGGATAGAAGTGTGATTCTGCTAAATACAACATCACATTCATTATTAAGATCACTTGTTAAGTACAAAACACAACTTCTAAAGGCTCAGTCTGCAACTTTCTTTAGAAATATTTCCAGTACAGGTTCCTTGGTATCTGAATTTTGGATGGTCGCCATGGAAACATGAATTGGTCATGTGACAAGGGCTGGGAAACATGGCAGAACAGGCAGCCGAGTGACAGCTCTGATCCAATGGAAATCACAATGGTCACATTGAATGCACTCTAGCCCAATGGAGGAGGAGAGGGGGGGGGGGGCACCAGGAGGGGTTAATCATTAAGGGTGGGGGGGTGGGAGGGGGCGGAGCCACCCCGTGCCCCACTACGTTTTTCCTCTGCCGTTCTTGCCATTTATTCTGACATTTTTTAAGCTTTTCCCGACATAATTGTCACTTTTTTCAACGTTCTTTTATCATTTTCTATCTCAAATGCTTTACAATTGAATGAAACAAGCAAATTCAATGAAAGTGGTGAACCGATCATTTATTTTACTTGTGAAGAGCGTCGTACGGAACCATCCACGTTATTATTTTGGACAATTTGGTTGCAAGAAAAAAAAATTTCAGATATAGAAACTTGTTGAAAGCGGGTCAAATTTGACCCGCTTTCAACAAGAAGGTTACGATTATTTTTGGGTCTTTTTATGGCCTTAAGAGAGAGAGAGAGAGCGAGAGAGAGAGAGATAGAGACAGAGAGAGAGAGAGAGACAGACATAGCGAGAGAGAGAGAGAGAGAGACAGAGCGAGAGAGAGACAGAGAGAGAGAGAGAGAGAGAGACAGGGAGAGAGAGAGAGAGACAGAGACAGAGTGAGAGACATAGCGAGAGAGAGAGAGAGAGAGACAGACATAGCGAGAGAGAGAGACATAGCGAGAGAGAGAGACATAGCGAGAGAGAGAGAGAGAGAGACAGAGAGAGACAGAGCGAGAGAGAGACAGAGAGAGAGAGAGAGAGAGACAGAGCGAGAGAGAGAAACAGAGAGAGAGACAGAGAGAGAGAGACAGACATAGCGAGAGAGAGAGAGAGAGACAGAGTGAGAGAGAGAGACAGACATAGCGAGAGAGAGAGAGAGAGACAGAGTGAGAGAGAGAGACAGACATAGCGAGAGAGAGAGAGAGACAGAGTGAGAGAGAGAGAGAGAAACAGAGAGAGAGACATAGTGAGAGAGAGAGAGAGAGACATAGCGAGAGAGAGAGACAGACATAGCGAGAGAGAGAGAGAGAAACAGAGAGAGAGAGAGACAGACATAGCGAGAGAGAGAGAGAGAAACAGAGAGAGAGAGAGACAGACATAGCGAGAGAGAGAGAGAGAGACATAGTGAGAGACAGAGAGAGAAACAGAGAGAGAGACATAGTGAGAGAGAGAGAGACAGAGCGAGAGAGAGAGACAGAGAGAAAGACAGAGAGAGAGAGACAGAGAGAGACAGACAGGGAAAAAGGCCGCGGGTCGGATTCTGGGTGAGCTGTCGCCCCATTGAGCTCCAGCCTTACTCAGCAGTTCATGCTTTACGGTGCTGGTGGACGTCGCCCAACGTGCTTTCATCTGCTCGTTAACGGTAAGTAATCAGAGGGACTCACCAGCGGTGATAAGTAATCAGAGAGACTCACCAGCGGTGATAAGTAATCAGAGGGACTCACCAGCGGTGATAAGTAATCAGAGGGACTCACCAGCGGTGATAAGTAATCAGAGGGACTCACCAGCGGTGATAAGTAATCAGAGAGACTCACCAGCGGTGATAAGTAATCAGAGAGACTCACCAGCGGTGATAAGTAATCAGAGGGACTCACCAGCGGTGATAAGTAATCAGAGGGACTCACCAGCGGTGTGCAGCGACTTCTTCAGTACGGTGACTCGACCCTGAGAACACAAACACAACAGGAAACAGTGATTAGCACCGACGATAACCTCACTCTGCTGCATGCGTATCAGTGGTGACGCAATCTGTGGTGTTTATGGTTCAGACGGTACGAACACAGACAATAAACTAGATTTCATATAAAGAAACAGGACTAAGATCAACTCATTCAATTCAATTCAATTTCAATTTCAATTTCAATTCAATTTTATTTATAGTATCAATTCATAACAAGAGTTATCTCAAGACACTTTACAGTAGGTCTAGACCAGATAGAGCCAGTCTAGACCAGATAGAGTAGGTCTAGACCAGGTAGAGTAGGTCTAGACTACACTCCATAATTTACAAGGACCCAACAGTTCTAGTAGTTTCCTCCAGAGCAAGCAACAGTGCGACAGTGGCGAGGAAAAACTTCCTTTTAGGAAGAAACCTGGGACAGACCCAGACCCAGACCCGGACCCAGACCCAGGCCCAGGCCCAGGCCCAGACCCAGACCCAGACCCGTGGTGGGCGGTGTCTGACGACCGGTTGGGGTTAGAATGAAGAGTGGCAATAACAGTCACAGAAAAGATAACAGTATGTAGTAGTTCTTTGTAGTAGTTCATGGCATAGCAGGACACTGTGGGCATTACAAGGCCCAGCAGGACGTAGCAGGACGTAGCAGGATGAACACGGCATCGCAGGACGTGTAGCGGGACCATGGTGACAGCTGCTACCATGATGATGGAGCATGAACTCATGGCTCGTTATACCACAACATGTTATAATTAAGCCTTGTGTTGACTTCCTGTTGACCAGGAAACTCTGTTTTTCTGGGTCATAATTTAAAATACAAACTTTTTTTCTTAGTTTTTAGTCACTTTTATTAATGTTTTTGTCACTTTTCCCAACATTTCTGTTGATTTTATTATTATTATTTATTTTTTTTAACGTATTAGTTGTTTTTCCCCCCCGACATTTGTCACTTTTATCGATGATCTTTTGTCATTTCTTTCAAATGCTATTAAATTGTAGCCTGACGTGGTCATATCCAGATTCTAGTCAGAATATGAACTTCCCGACCTCAAATGTTGAGGGCGGGGCTAAGTTCGGCTGGCATTCAGACTAATGAAATTGAAAAAAAAAAAACTAAAATTGAATGAAAGGAGTAAATTGATAATTTATTTTACTTTTAAAGAGCGTTTTTTTTTTTTGAAGAAAACCCAAATTTCTGATATGGAAGCTTATTGAAAATGGGTCAAATTTGACCCGAGGACAACGGGAGGGTGAAGGACAGACGGAGCTTAAGCTAACACCATCAGTATACTTTTATTTTGAAAGACAACGTCTGTGGTTTGTTGATTCACACACACACACACACACACACACACACACACACACACACATACACACTCTGACAGCATCATCACCTCCTTGATACTTTCAGGATTATGTAATCACACACACACACACACACACACACACACACACACACACACACACACACACACACACAGACAGACAGACAGACAGACAGACAGACAGACAGACAGACAGAGAGAGAGAGAGAGAGAGAGAGAGAGAGAAGGGGATGAAGGTGAAATGTCTCTCAAGTAGTGACTTCAATATTAAGATTAAGCTATATGGGGGCGGCTGTGGCTCAGTGGTAGCCAATCAGAAGGTTGGTGGTTCAATCCCTGGCCCTGCAGTCCCATGTTGAAGTGTCCTTGGGCAAGACACTGAACCCCGAGTTGCCCCCCAATTCTGCGCCATCGGAGTGTGAATGTGTGTGAGTGTGTATCTGATGAGCAGGTGTGTAGATGTGTGTGTGTGTGTATCTGATGAGCAGGTGTGTAGATGTGTGTGTGTATCTGATGAGCAGGTGTGTAGATGTGTGTGAGTGTGTATCTGATGAGCAGGTGTGTAGATGTGTGTGAGTGTGTATCTGATGAGCAGGTGTGTAGATGTGTGTGAGTGTGTATCTGATGAGCAGGTGTGTAGATGTGTGTGAGTGTGTATCTGATGAGCAGGTGTGTAGATGTGTGTGAGTGTGTATCTGATGAGCAGGTGTGTAGATGTGTGTGTGTATCTGATGAGCAGGGGTGTAGATGTGTGTGAGTGTGTATATGATGAGCAGGGGTGTAGATGTGTGTGAGTGTGTATATGATGAGCAGGTGTGTAGATGTGTGTGAGTGTGTATATGATGAGCAGGTGTGTAGATGTGTGTGAGTGTGTATCTGATGAGCAGGTGTGTAGATGTGTGTGTGAGTGTGTATCTGATGAGCAGGT
Source organism: Percina caprodes (assembly GCA_013375575.1). Taxonomy (NCBI): domain Eukaryota; kingdom Metazoa; phylum Chordata; class Actinopteri; order Perciformes; family Percidae; genus Percina; species Percina caprodes. The sequence goes on along the minus strand of JABXJD010000053.1, from coordinate 1,955,704 downwards.
GTGTAGATGTGTGTGAGTGTGTATATGATGAGCAGGTGAGTAGATGTGTGTGAGTGTGTATATGATGAGCAGGGGTGTAGATGTGTGTGAGTGTGTATATGATGAGCAGGTGTGTAGATGTGTGTGAGTGTGTATCTGATGAGCAGGTGTGTAGATGTGTGTGAGTGTGTATCTGATGAGCAGGTGTGTAGCTGTGTGTATGGTGAACTATGTAGAAGAGCTTTTAGTAGTAGTTAAGACTAGAAAACAGAGGTCAGTGGATGAAAAACAGAGGTCAGTGGATGAAAAACAGAGGTCAGAGGATGAAAAACAGAGGTCAGTGGATGAAAAACAGAGGTCAGAGGATGAAAAACAGAGGTCAGTGGATGAAAAACAGAGGTCAGAGGATGAAAAACAGAGGTCAGAGGATGAAAAACAGAGGTCAGTGGATGAAAAACAGAGGTCAGAGGATGAAAAACAGAGGTCAGTGGATGAAAAACAGAGGTCAGTGGATGAAAAACAGAGGTCAGAGGATGAAAAACAGAGGTCAGTGGATGAAAAACAGAGGTCAGTGGATGAAAAACAGAGGTACCTAACGTTGTAGGACGTCGAAGGCCGGAGACAGAGCGGAGAGAAAGAAACGCTGAGGAGAGGACAAAGAGAAGATGATCAGAGTCTTTGGTGATGACGAAGAAAGCGGCAGAATGAACTTGGACCCCTTCACTATTTATTGATAAAGTCGTAAATCTCGAATCATCTACCTGTTTTAGGTCAATGCCCATTTATTTATCCCAGTAACCTAAAATGCATGCCTTTATGTCTTCATTAAACACAACACTTTTGACATTGGGGAATTATTTAAAATGAATGATTAATGGATTCATTGAAAATATTACTGGCAAATGAATCAACAATGAAACATGATTACAAGGAAGTGCAATCCCCAAACAGACATTTGCATCACTTTGCATGCACAGCATTGTAACGTGAGCCTGTGTCACTTTGGCTAAAGAGCATTCACACAGCAAAGTGTGCTAACGTTAGCCACCGTAAGCTAACTATTCACAGCAGACCAAATGAGGCTGTAATTATGCGAGTGTATCGTGTGTTTTATTGCTTAGGACATCAACGCTTCATTGTAAAAGAAAGCACGAGTTATTTCTGCTCCGACAGCCGTGCTTTAACTCCTCTAAGGGGGCTTTCACACCTGAAAAGGAGGATCATGTTTGTTTTGCATTTGATCCGGTAAGTTTCGGTTTCACACTGTAGTTAATCACACTAGAGATGTACACGTAGGGCTGGACAAAATATTGATATTATAGCGATATCGCGATATGAGACTAGAGAGAGACTAAGTGTTGTCTTTTCCTGGTTTTACAGGCTGCATTACAGTAAAGTTCATTTTCTGAACTTAACCCTCGTGTCGTCCTCGGGTCAAACTGACCCGTTTCAAAGTGTTTTATATCAGAAATATGGGTTTCTTTTAACCAAATTGCCCAAAAATAACACGGATGATTCCATACAACATTCTTCAGGTAAAATTAATGATTACTTTCATTGAATTGTTATGGCATTTGAATTATTTTTTTAATGGTTTCCAAACAGTATCCGGACTAAACTTTGACTTCTACCCATCTGAGATCCACTCGACATCCTCTGATCTTAGCTACTAGTCAAAATAATTTACAATTTCTGCCTTTTTAACTAAAAAATGATGTATAATTTGATACAAATGAGGTTTGTTGACCATGAATTCCAAGAATAAGTGTAAAATCTATTATTAAACCAGCTCAGGTCTTAAAAAAAAAGCGGCAAAAGCTGGAAAAAGTGACAAAAAAAACAACAGAAAAAGCAACAAAAACGTCAGCAAAACATCGTAAAAGCACAAAAAAATATTAATTTTTGACCTGGAAGGACAAGTTCATGGTTAACGGGAAGACAACACGAGGGTTAAAAGACTACCAACTTACCAGCCCCCCCCCCTCCTTCCCAATGAAGAAGAAGATGAGAGAAAACTGGAGGGTTGAAGAGAGATAAAGAAGGGCTGATAAGCTCACAGAGTGGAGAAGGTCCAAGCCACACTGTGTAATTTACAGAGACCCAACAATTCCCAAAAAGAGCAAGTCTTCGGTGCAACATTCTGCGGGCTGAAGAAAATGTGAGCTGAAGAAGACGAGTGCAGACATGACAGTGACATTCCTGCCATTCTCTGTAACTCGGGCCTCGCCCTTGTTGGAGGGAAACAAACGGCTCCATCTCAGAGACACTTCGGCCAAGTGCTTTAGAGAAGATCCTCCAGACCAAGGTTGTTCGGTAACGTTATAGAAAATACATAATATATGTATAGATTGGAAGTTTTTTGTGTTTAAGTGACTGATGGGAACCACAGTTTTTGAGACTGGTCCAGTATCGAGAGTGGGGAGGTCGCTGTAACCAGTAGCCTACAGGGCTGACAGGCTCAGATTATTATTCTAAGTGTCTGACAACATTGTGGAGAGGATCCCTACAGAGATAAGAGCTTTTTGTTGAAGAGTATAATGTTTTTTTTTGGTTTAAAGCTCCAAAAAAATACAGTGGTGCTCATAGGTGACACAAACACAGTGGTGCTCATAGGTGTACAGTATGAACCCAGGCTAATGTTGACTAAAAAGATGAATAAAAATAAATAAATCATCTTTTGGAAATTGATCTTAATGCCTTAATTAAAAAAATTTGGAAAAATCCAACCTTTAAAGACACCAATTTTCTTTGTGAATAAATAATGTAATCATAATTAATAAATACAGGGGCATAAGTATACACCCCCCTATGTTAAATGCCCATAGAAGCAGGCAGATGTTTATTATTAATGGCCAGTTATTTCATGGGTCAGGATACTATGCATCCTGATAAAGTTCCCTTGGCCTTTGGAATTAAAATAGCCCTTAAAACCACTAAAAAAAAAGCTGCAGCAAACATTTGTCAGATTTCATTAGAAGATCTTTGGGCATTACTGTGGATAAAAGCTCTCTGGTGGCAAGTTTGTCATCTGCTTCTGCATCTGTGGAGCTACTCATGCAGGGTTGGAGCCTGCAAAAGAAATTCCTCAATATCTAACTTGTAATTATGACTGAGGGGTGTGACATGAATGGGTTTTTCCCAGCTGGCAGCTTGTTTTTACTGTACGCAGCATCAAGAGGAGATAAAGGCATATGTAGGATCTTTAAATCATTTTACTTTGAATGGTTGTATTTGACTAGTTTGCTGCTGGATCTCAATAAAGAAAAGAATGAGATGATTTTAGATAATTTTGAAAGATTCAAACTTTGTAAAAATCCCCACACTGAGGGTTACTGACACCAACAATATACATGTATCTCAGCAGTAACGATATATATTCATCAGTTATCTGTAATTATTTCAAAACAAAGCTTCTTTTTTTTTAATCTCAAGAGTCAAAATAACCCCCGAATGAACACCTCAAGTAAATTACAGACTAAAGTCAGGCTTGTTTTTATGGCAATTTGCCTTCAAGATTCAAAGTGTGTGCTTAATGGATAAATGTAGACACTGGGTAATGTGAGCCTAAGGAAACAGGAATCCAACCAAAGTGTGTGTGTGTGTGTGTGTGTGTGTGTGTGTGTGTGTGTGTGTGTGTGTGTCTCTCAGCTACAAACATGCAAATGTCTCCAACAGTCACAGTGTCAACCGGCATCTCTACTGACACTACACTTCTTAGAAAAAACTATTTTGAAGTGCAAGTCAGCAGAAAAACACAAAGTTGTACTATTTTTATCAGACTTCCTGGTTCGACTCCAACCTGTGGCCCTTTGCTGCATGTCATTACCCCAGTGGTGTAGTCTGATGTATTGTAGTGGGTATACTGTACTGTATATACACAGTATACATCCTGGAGCTTTCTTAGTGAGTATATTGCGTATACCTGCGTATCACGTAGCCTTCACCACTGCATTTGCCCTTTCTCTCCCCTTTAATGCCTTCAGCTGTCCACCAAAAATGCCCAAAAAATAATCTTAAAAAAATAAAATCATGCTTAGGTTGAAGACCGACTCCATCTGCATTCTTTTCCAGGTTTTTTAAAATGGAAACGACCACTAAGCCTCGGCAAAAACAAGTGACAAAGGTGTAGTAAGCATATCAATATATGAAAAATGGGAATGCTAACACAAGCTGAGTCAACATTAGCTGTGAAATCACAGTATAGAAGCTAAACCATGGAAGTTACTGCTGTGGACGTCACGTTCAGAAGTCCCACGATAACATAAACTAACTAAAGGATCGAGGCAGTGCTAGACCAGCAAGGTAAAATTACTATTTTTGTCTTTGTAGGTTGTCCTTTTGTAGGACCAAAGAAGTACATAGTGCTCACTTCAAAGCCACCGGGCTCCCTTGACATTATCAACACAACACAATCCAAATTTAGATTTAAAAGATAGGCTTATCTACGAAGCAGATTCCTGGTAAATGCCCTGTAAATGCTCCAGCAATGCCCCTGGACAAGGCACGAAAAACTGTTTACAGTCATCAGCTGTCCGTGAACCAGACCAGAACCAATGAGTAGAGGTCTCCAGACGGAGTGCATGTGTACACAGACACAGTTACCATCTTTACCCGCATGATGACACCAGAGCCAGCTGGATTTGCTGAATGAAGACCATGAGATGTGACTCAAAGCTCTGAAAGCTACCGGTTCAAGTTCTTTATTAGCGTTGGAAGCAGCAACACGCACACGAACGAGAAGTCCTGAAAGTACTAGTGTCCGGTATTATGTAGCAGCCACTTAACAGTCCTACTGGTGGGTTCTTTCAACTGTATTCAGCTAATCACCGTCACTCTCCCACTCATTCTACTCCACACACACACATACACACACACACACCCAAATGTATATACTTCAGGCCACTTACATAGGCTGAGGCAAAAGCGCTGCAGAATTCTGACTTAAATTCACAATATGTCAGAATTAAATCAAGCTTTAATCCTGGGTGACAAGGCCATATTCAATGTGTGTGTGTGTGGTGTCAGTGATCTATGGCCGAGGGCTTTTTAATGTTCACAGACAGGCAGACAGGCAGGCAGGCAGGCAGGCAGGCAGGCAAACAGACAGATAGACAGGCAGGAAGGCAGGCAGGCTCATGCACACACCCACACACAGTTGAGCAATGTAATGTCTAATGTCTCATTTTAAAAGCAGAACTACCAAAATAAAGATGCTGATCTTAAAGTTTTCTCCCACACTTTGCTGTAAATACAAGTGGGCTGCAGATGACTAATCTGTGTTTTTCTTTACTTTCTTCACTGCTAGCAAATAATCTGTGGGCTGTTGCAAAAGCATCCTACCGATTAAAAGCTAGATCCTTAGATCCTCTGCACGCTGCTGAATCATACGGGCTCTTGCTTGATTATCAGATCTTGATTTTGAGTTCTGTATCCTTTTCCCATTGCGCCATAAAAGGGCCTGAAATTAACACCAGACCACCTGCCATTGTGGTCAGGTGGTCCAAAAGTTAACTTCAGATCCTGGCGCCATACAACAGGTGTATGTGTTATTGGAAACTAGAGAGAACCGGTTTTTGTTTGACACCTTCCAGACAAGGACATTGTTGTGTAGGGACATCATTTCTCTCTGAAAAGGCGTCACCAGAAGCCAACACATAGTTTAGACTTAACGGCACGTTTTGCCGTTTTAACCACTGAAACAATGCAGAAACTACACCTGTAATTCTGCACTGCCAGTCCAGGTTTTCCACACGTCTGTCTGCTGAAGTCATCGTGTACACACTCCTGAAGCTTTTGTTTTACACGTCTCTGCCGTCCGGACGTGTCTCAGACTTGCGTAGAATGTACCTGCCCTTCTTTTTTGGTGGTGCATTTTATGTTCATTTCAAGTTGGGTAATTAAAGAATGTTGGAAATTATTAATTAATGACCAACAAGTAATTAGTTGTTTTAAAGCAGAATATTGAAAACAGCAGAAACTAACCACGCTCTAAGATCTTATTTAACTTTAAATAGTGAGTAATTTCCCAATTTGGGATTAATGAAGTCTAACTATCCATCTACCTACCTACCTACCTACCTACCTACCCACCCACCCACCCACCTACCCATCTACCTACCTACCTATCAATCAATCCACCTACCTACCTACCTACCTATCAATCAATCCACCTACCTACCTACCTACCCACATACCCACCTACCTACCTACCTACCTACCCACCCACCTACCCATCTACCTACCTACCTATCAATCAATCCACCTACCTACCTACCTATCAATCAATCCACCTACCTACCTACCTACCTACCTACCCACCTACCCACCCACCCACCCACCTACCTACCTACCTACCCACCCACCCACCTACCTACCTACCCACCCATCTACCTACCCACCCACCTACCTACCTTTCCATCCACCTACCTACCTACCTACCTACCTACCCACCCACCTACCTACCTACCCACCCATCTACCTACCTACCCATCTACCTACCTACCTACCCACCCACCTACCTTTCCATCCACCTACCTACCTACCTACCCACCCACCCACCCACCCACCTACCTACCTACCTACCTACCCACCCACCCACCCACCTACCTACCCACCCACCTACCCACCCATCTACCTACCTACCCATCTACCTACCTACCCATCTACCTACCTACCTACCCACCCACCTACCTACCTTTCCATCCACCTACCTACCTACCTACCTACCTACCCACCCACCTACCTACCTACCCACCCATCTACCTACCTACCCATCTACCTACCTACCTACCCACCCACCTACCTACCTTTCCATCCACCTACCTACCTACCTACCTACCCACCCACCTACCTACCTACCCACCCATCTACCTACCTACCCATCTACCTACCTACCTACCCACCCACCTACCTACCTTCCATCCACCTACCTACCTACCTACCTACCCACCCACCTACCTACCTACCCACCCATCTACCTACCTACCCACCTACCTACCTACCTACCTACCCACCCACCTACCTACCTACCCACCCACCCATCTACCTACCTACCCACCTACCTACCTACCTACCTACCCACCCACCTACCTACCTACCCACCCATCTACCTACCTACCCACCTACCTACCTACCTACCCACCCATCCACCCACCTACCTCTCCCTTTATTCCTTATACCGCGCAGCCCCAATTTAAAGTCTGCTTATCTCTTTGACTGACTTCTTTGATTTTTGTCTTCCACTCTCTTATTCCTCCACTTCAGGCTCTGTGTTACTATTAAACGATAAAAAACAACCCACCGAGGCGACCTGCTATATTCAGGTGGAGTCTAGTGCTTGCTCTTGGTGAACTGTTGGGTTTCTGTAAATAACATCACAGAGTCCGGTCTAGACCTGATCTTTTATGAAAAGCGCAATGAGATAACTGTTGTTGCGACTTAGCGCTATATAAATAAAATTGAATTGAGTCACAGCTGGGGCTGCAGGATATTAAGAAAGCATGCCTTGGCGTTGTTGACTATCACAATGACAATATTACTTAAATAATAAAGAAATAAAGCAATAAAGAAAGATATATTAAAGTGTATTCAGTCCTGATGCATTCAGTATCCTGCTTAAAAGCCACAAATTGCTTAAAAAACAAACTAACATTCTTTTGTTGAACATCAAATTGAATATAAAAGGCTCAAATGACCTCTTAGTATTTTAAAGTGCAGTTTTCTTTCAACGAACATAAAACAAATCTCTGAGTTTCTTTAGCGGTATGTTGGCCATTTGATAATGCAATGACGATTAAAAAGATAGATTTATTGTGCAGCCCTAACCAAACGTCCATGGTTCTCTCAGCATTCGAGTCACTACAAACATCTGAAAATGAAACCCAAACCACCGCCTGAAGCTGTCAAAGACACACAGATATCGTGCTGAGAGGCACCTCAGACCTCCACAAACAACGCACACAAAGAACAAAGGCTTCCTGTTATCAGTGTTGACACCTGCCAACAGTGTCGATGACAGCCATGAAGATAGAATGACAGGGCGACAGACGAGTCAACCATCCTGAGGGCCCAAAAGGTGCTCTACAGCTAAACAACACCTGACACCTGATGACCTAATCGCCGCCTCTCGCTTGACTGACTGCAGAGTTTGTTAAAGAGGAAGTGGAGGGGGTGAGGGGCGGGTTTGGTCAAAGGTGAAGACTAATAGTGGGTTACATTCCCCTCGGAATTGGGAAGCTGGAGCTGGGAATGACGTCCGATTTTGGCATTGTGGGGTTAGCTCTAGCTATGTGAGCCATTGCTAGCAATACCAGTTGATAACAACGTGCATAGAAACACTATAGCAACATGTCCACGGATAGAAGTTGAACACAACAGTGTACGATTGATTTAGTTTTAGTCTTGCATAGTCCACCCGAGATGGGAGAAAAACATGCTCTGGTTTATTGGAATTTCTTTAACCCTCATGTTGTCCTTGGGTCACATTGACCCGTTTTCAGTTAATTGTTTTTTTGTCACCAAAAAAAAAATGGGTCGTCAAAATAAGCTGAAAATGTCAACATTAAAAATATCAAAAACTTTTGAAAAAAATACCAAAAACATAAAAAAGCACCCATAACATTGAAAAAGTGGCAAAAATGTTGGAAAAAGCGATAATAATGTTGAAAAAAAAGTGCCCAAAATGTTGATTTTTTCCATGTGTTGTCTTCCCATCAACCATGAAAAAAAAAAAAAAAAAAAAATCACTTTTAATCAATGTTTTTAACTTTTCCTTACGTTTTAGTCCCTTTTTTCAACACACTGGACTTTTTTCAATTTTTGTCACTTTTTGACATTTTCAACACTGCGTAACACTAACTTATTAACTTTAGTTTTAGTTATTTTTGGAATTTATGGTCAATAAACCTCATTTATAGGAAATTATACCCAAGGTTTAAGTTAGAAAAGCAGAAATTAGGAATTATTATGACTATAACATTAAAGGAACGATTGTTGATGGATAATCACAGACTGGAATATGTCAACTTTTACTCAATACTATTTCAAATAGGAAAACTGGTCAATTTGACCAGAGGACAACATGAGTGTTAAACCAATCACAGGCACTATGCGGAAGGAACTTGTTTTGGTGGAACATGTACGTTAATAGTGGTTTTAGTTGTGCAACAGAAAACTCAGATTGGACAGATATATAAGTAAATGTGCACAGTCCTCAGAAGTCCACCAGAGTTACAATTCCATAACAAAGAATCCTGAAGGTAACGGACAACCGGACGAAAACAGCGGCAGAATTGCCGGCGGCATCGGAGCAATCATGAAGAAAATTAGTTTATATCATGAAGTGGAACATGATATAAACTAATTTGGTTTAGACACAAATGCTTATAAACTGCATGTTACTACAGCTTTCACGACTGCTCGAGCTCGGAGGTCTCGAGGTCAGGGGGGCGATTCACCTCAGAAAGTCCGACTTCCGAGTACAAATGTAATGCACCATTAAAGCCCACGCCATCAGAGACAACACAGGATGTTGACAAACCAAAAACAAAAAAGACATGCACGCTGAAAAAAAAACATCTACCGCTGTCTTTAACCCTCGTGTTGTCTTCACCTTCAGGACCTTCTCGTGTCCCTCGGGTCAAACTGATCCGGGACTTATTTGGGGTTTTAAAAACAATTCTGAAATACAATTTTACTTCATAATCTACTAACAAATATTGTCTTTATCTCCATTTCCACCAGCTGAGATAACATCTATGTTCAGGGAATGAATCAGTCTCTACTAGAACACTATTAAAGATGGAAGTGGGGTTCGTTTTTAGTCATCAGGTTATAATTCATGTTAAAAATCACTATGGAAACAACATAAGTGTCATATCCAGAATAATGTTCTGAGTCAGGGATACATGTTTATCTCAGGAAATAAGGTAAGGTGCTGATTTCAGGTAGAAAACATGGAACTTGGACCATTTTTCTTCTTGTAAAAAATTGAAATGGGTCAATTTGACCCGAATACCAGACAAGGGTTAAGAAACTTTACATGAAAAAATATGAGAAAAGCTTTTAACAAAAGTCTCACAAAAGGAAAACAGTATTACAAAAGTTAACCTTTAGTTTGGCGAGAATCATACATCATTTTCAACCGTGTAGCCTTCCTGTGAATCAGTTCTACAGTTTGCGAACGATTGTTACAGAGAAGTGGATTTGCAGCTGAACTGCTTGCCGGAGCGTTCAACCTCCAAAAGCAGTATTTTGTTTTAGGGTGAGCTGCCATTGGCTAGCCACATCGCACAAAAACACAAGAAAGAAACCTTATCAAGTCAGAAAAAAAAGTAGTTTGCCTACTGTTTGCAAAGTATGAATGCGGAGTGTAATATAGTAAAAGTAGACAATGACCCTGATGAAGACATATGTGACACGTAGGTAATTTTAAAATACATTGCCATGTTAAATATAGGTATTTTTGCACAAATCCTACGTAGTGCTTTGTTTTGGTTTTGGAGGAAAAATGCATTGTTTCCGGTTTCTACCCATGCACCCGCCACAGGATCGGATAAACACAGTCCAAAGAAAACCTGTATGTGAATACTAGAAAGACCAAGTCTACATAGTCAGACTATCGGTTGTCCAGCATGAGTTCCATGAGAAGAGGAAGGAGGCGAGGATGCTCACTGCCCTCTCCGGAGGACGTCGCCACCTCACGCTACCTCAGCACAGCCACTAACATTCACTCTGATTCTGAGAGGAAGAAAGGTGTGAAAGGAGGATGGCGATGGAGAAGAGAAAGGTAAACATCTTTGGATTTATATTTCCTGTGACGTCAGTTGACAAACTGCTCGAACAACTTTATGTCAGAGCTGCCGCTCAAACGTGTCCGAGGCTGCGCCCGTCTCTGACTCAGGACGGCGGCCTCCTGCTGTGCGCCGCAGGATGTGGAAATCTTCCAGGATGTGGCGCATGATTGCATCAGTGCCAGTGTTTGGGTAGAATCTTCCCGTGTATAAAGATGTAATCTGCTGCAGCTCGTCGCGCTCTGTTGCATCTTGTGACTGCAACTGCTGCTTTAAAGTCTGTGTTGCGGGATTCATTTTCCAACAAATTTGTGCAATTTGCTTGTTGGTAATGAACATTTAAACTGTTATCCGTTTTATTTGATGTTGTTGGGCATCACAAAACGGAAAATAATACAAAAAATAGGTGATATTTTACAGCTTTTTTTTTATATACTAACGTTAGACCCAGCAGCAGTGTGTTAGCAGACCGCTAACGTTAGACCCAGCAGCAGTGGGTCAGCGGACCACTAACGTTAGACCCAGCGGCAGTGGTACAGCTGCAGTGGGTCAGCGGAGCGCTAACGTTGGACCCAGCAGCAGCGGTACAGCGGACGGCTAACGTTAGACCCAGCGACACAGCGGACAGCTAACGTTGGACCCAGCGGCAGTGGTACAGCGGACGGCTAACGTTAGACCCAGCGGCAGCGGTACAGCGGACGGCTAACGTTAGACCCAGCGGCAGCGGTACAGCGGACGGCTAACGTTAGACCCAGCAGCAGTGGTACAGCGGCGGTGGTACAGCGGACCGCTAACGTTAGACCAAGCCCTCCGTTCAGCTCATTCTCTAACCGGTGCAGCATAAAAGAACGCCGGTACCAGCAAGCCGGTGTTAGTTGGCTAACGTTAGCTTGCTAACACCCCTTGCCAAATTCTTCACAGAGAAATCTAACAAAGGCGTCACTCGTGGCGATAGCAGTGTGTGTATGAAGCGTGACATGAAGTTGACTCATTTAGCTCTCCGCCTCGTAACGTTACTACTCCGCTGCTCGTTTGTCCGTTACTGCAAAACCTCAAAGTCGGCCTATTATCTGAAGTTTTACTATATAAAAATGGCCGCTGCTTTGACCATTCTGCTACGTTGATTTGAATAAAAATGGCCTTTCTATCCATTTTTTGGGGTTTTTATGGTTCAAGTAATGTGGCCATAAAAAAAGGAATTCCTGTCACAGTTGTACTGTTCCAGTCTTTCTTCTTAAACTTAAAACTAAAGTCTTAAATATTGAGTTTGTGGCGACTGCAGTCTGAGTAAAATACCTTAAGTCTGCAGCTCTGCACAGCAATACATTTTTAACAATCATATCAATTTTATCAATCCCAAGTTGTTGTTTTTTTGGCAAATAAATCATCTCATCACAAGCCTGATGTCATGAGTGATGTGAAAAACTCAAAACCTCAGCTTTTAAGCCTGAAACATAGACGAGAAGTTCAACGCTGTGAATTATGGTGATTATGTGAGTGTTTGCAACAGTGTTAAAGGCGCGGCAGCGTGTGTGCGTGTTTGCTGGTGTGTGTTGTGTAAAGCCGTGTGAGAGCATTAGTCGAACATGTTTCAAGACGCCAAGGCGTGAGAGGAATGAAGAGAATTTCCTACAAGGTCATTAAGTGTCTGACAGGAATACACACAGACACACAAACAAAGAACACAACAGATTTGCTACAGACACGCACACTTACAGATTTATAAAGAATAAAGATAAAGGAAGTCAGATAACACATGCACGCACACACAATATATATATATATATATATATATTGCAGCTTCCTGTTTCTGCTAACTCATCCTGTAAAACAGCTTACAAGCATCTAGCAAAAAGGTTATTATCACACTTAAACTGAATATAGGCCTTTAATAATGGTAAGAGTAAATATGAGATAACTTTATGTACAATTTATTCCAACAGTATGTATGTATGTATATATATATATATATATATATATATATAAAATGATGACTATTTATCAAATTTCTCCTCATGTAAATTATGTTTTGTAAGCACCAAATGCCAACAATACCGCCACATCACCAATATTAAGGTATTTGGTCAACAATATCGTGATATTTGATTTTTTTCTATATTGCTCAGCTCTACTTTATAAATGCATTTTCTTAAAAACAGGAAGACCAGAGCACAACGAAAGTAGCAAAAGAAAAACACAAACTTTGTGCGATGACACATAACTTTCTAGTATCTGTAGAGGCCTCAGTGTGCTTGAAGCAAAAAGTAGCTTGTTGGTTTTCCAATAAATAGCTTCTGAAACACCTTCTTCCGTGGTGGGGAATAGGGAGCGCTCGACAATCATGCACATAATGCCAAAAGTTAAACAAATGTTCCATAAAAACACACATTTCTCAGCCAAGATCCTCCATGGACACTAGTTCTGCAGCCTATAACCCCAGAAGAAGATGGAGAAGGACTTGCACCTCAGTACCTAACAGATCTGCTCCACCCATACACTCATTTGGTGACAGAGCCTTCTGTGTCAGTGCACCATCGCTCTGGAACAAGCTTCCTCTTGCTATTCGCTCTGCCTCCTCTATTATAACCTTTAAAACCCTTAAAACATACCTCTTCACTGAGGCTTATGGAATTTAATCTTTCCTGGCCTCACACCTTCACCTTTTAACCCCCCCCCCTGTTTGTTAAGCGTCCTTGGGTTTGTGAAAGGCGCAATATAAGTCAAAGTTACTATTATTATTATTATAGAAGATCTGTGCCAGTCATCCAGTCACAGCGCCGACCGCATGTCCAGAAAATGGGAAAAGCCGAGTACTTACGGTACTTTCTGTCTGCAGTACACGAGTAGGCCGATGGCGAGACCAAGAGCGAGGAGGACGCCGATGACGATTCCAGCGATGGCTCCGTCTGAGAGACCTTCTTGCAACGTTCCTTTGTCTATAAAAACAACAACAAAAGATTTATAATCTCCTGCTGAGTAAGTAACGTAGATTCACTTTAAATTCAACACTATGATCCATTGTAGTGGGATTCTGGCCATTGTCTGTAAATCAACAAAAACAGGTAAAATATTGTGTGCAAACTGCTGCCAACTTCATGTTTTACCAAACATAGCATAGTATAGTACAAACGCGCCTGGCTTTTAAAGGGAATGGGAGATGACGCTCTGATTGGTTGATTGCATGTTACGCCTAAAACACACCTAAGATTAATGAAGACACGAAGTCCAACCCTTTTTTTCCATTGTCAAATTTAGCAAAAGTGGATTTGGACGCGCCCTGAACGCTCCTGCGCCATACGCTTCACGCCGTGTGCTTAGATCGTTAAAATAGGGCCGTTAGTCTGAAATTAAGTCAGTTTTAGAGGTTTTCTGTCATGATATCACTCAGCTGGACTGTTAACATGCATTAACATGTAGCCTAAGAGCATGTATAATAATAACAATAATAATAAATAGCATTACAATGAACGTCCTTGCAAGGATTGTCAGTGGTTTTAGAGGTTTTCTTTCATGAAGTATTGGACAAGTGGAACTTTTATGTAGTGAGCAACACCTTGGCTAAATGACAAACAAAATTACAGATGACAACTGCTGCTGAGTCATGAACCGGTTTCTTTTTGCCTGTGCGATGACATAAGACAAGTATTGTTGTTGTCTGTTGTACTTCTGGAAATCACAGAGTTTACATCTCACCTACTCTTTGAGTCATTAGCCAACAGGATGTTGTACTTGCCAATAACTATATCTGTCTGATGCGGGGCGGGGCCAGTGGTTAAAAAATGAAGTCAGGGTTTCTAGGCCACAGACATGGATCTTACCTTGGACGTTCAGGCTGTGGGTGTACATGGCGGTCATGTTAGTGACAGCGTTGTTCGCCTCGCATGTGTACTTCCCGATGTCTTTGGCAGACGCCATCTCAACCTTAAACTGGGCCGTTTTGACACCGGTGTCTGTGCCGTTAAACTTCCAGGTGAAGTTGGCAGGTGGGATGGACTGAGCAGAGCAGGTGAAGACCACGATGTCGTTCACCTCAACGGCCGCTTTACCTGTCACCTCCGCTTTTTCAGGACCGTCTGGAGGCAAAACAGAAAGAAAAGAGGGTTTATCATCTGCATGCACCTGGTCTTTCATTTCACACAGTGCCTTTGCGTCACATCTTTCCCTCCACACGCAATCTGAACATCAACAACTTCATTTCCTGCATTCGGATACACTTTTATGCACCAATTTACGGTGGAAATACTTTTATTTAGCCTATGCGAAGAAAAACAGATGAGAAAATATATCAAAAATATAATGGAAAGTATGTTGTTAAGTGGGTATATGGAAATCCTGGATATCTCTTGGTGGGTATACTGTGTATACCTGCATATCACATAGACTACACCACTGCTCTAGTCCTAGATGCATGTGCCGTACATACGATAGTCTACATTGACGTCCGGGGATGCCCGTCCCCTTCCTCTTTCTTTGTGTTGGCGTTCTAACCTCCGGTGGATCTATGAGGACTATGGTTACCTCTGCAGGGTAAATCCAGACAGCTAGCTAGACTATCTATCCAATCTGAGGACTATGGTTACCTGGTCCTCAGATCTCTGCAGGTAAATCCAGACAGCTAGCTAGACTATCTGTCCAATCTGAGGACTATGGTTACCTGGTCCTCAGGTCTCTGCAGGGTAAATCCAGACAGCTAGCTAGACTATCTGTCCAATCTGAGGACTATGGTTACCTGGTCCTCAGATCTCTGCAGGGTAAATCCAGACAGCTAGCTAGACTATCTGTCCAACAATTGTGATCGGTTTAAATGCCAACAAACCATAGCAGGTTTAGGCAGACCCTCCTCCACAGCGCTGTGAAGGAAGGTTCAATGCGAGACTTAGGAGGATGCCACTCCTCTTATTGTTTCTACAATTTGATAGATGCATTTCAGAGTCCATTCATTTTTGTCTGTGTACTCAACAATATTTATTGCATCCACATATCCGCGTATGTTTGAACATGAAGCATTTTTATGGTCGTCTGAATGAGTTCTGGCAATAAAAGTGGTTTGAAATTAAAATCACTGCTGCAGGACAAATGCCTCCCAATGTAAAACCATAAACCCTGACAATGCTTTAAAGAAGCTTATTAGTTTTTAAAATCTAGGTTAAAAACCCACCTCTAATCATTATATTATAGCCAATCACAGCAGCAATCAACAACAGTTTTAATGTTGCTGGCTTTATATTGTTTTATGATTACTGGTTATATGTATGGTTGCTGTGTGTTATTTGTATTATGTGTTCTTTTAACTGTAAAGCGCTTTGAGACTATGTTTAATGGCGAGTTTTGTTATTGTTTTCTGCACATATGTGTGATAATATGTATATAAAAATGCAGAAATTAATGCTAATACATGTTATAAAATTGCTAATATCCTGAGGGACCTTAGAACAAAATAAGAATGAAATACAATGTAAAAAGGATTTAATAAGCAAATGCGCCAACCTACACCTTTTCAATCAGTATTTATTATTAACGGGTTAAGATGACACTGCATGAATTAAGGTGACATTTTTTTACCATTTATGTTGATGTGTATTAATGTGATGGATTGATTGATATATGAAATAAACTAAGAAGTTTTGAGAGAGAGGCGGCGCAGTTGCTTTACACCGACTGAAACGCCCAGCACTCAGCTGATCTCACAGCTGATTGGTTCAGAATCAACTCAACATGACATCTTTTTGTTGTTTTTGAACTGGAGGGATTTGAATTGCTATTTGTCTGATGAACATGTTGTGCAACCGATGGCTACGTGCCTAGCGTGCTACAAACGGAGGACGGATTGCGCGGAAACAATTCAAAATAACTTTAATGTACTGAAATGGACTGTCGGCGTCTTCGAGTCTCTGAGCAAAACAAACACTCACAGTTGACCACCATCCTGTAGGAGGCTTCGTCGGAGTGGATGGGGTTGGCGAGCAGACACCTGTACTCGCCGTTGTCCTCTTTCTGCAGCGGCCTGATCGTCATGGAGCTCATGTCGGCGGAGAACACAAGGCGGCCGCCGGCAAACAGGCGTTTGCTGTCTTTGAGCCACGTTATGGTTTTCACCGTGCCGTTCTTCGCCTGGCAACTGAGGTTGGCCGTGCTGTTGCCCCCGGCAATGAGGGCAGCGTTCGGGCCGCTGATTTTAGCACCTGAGATGGCATCTGTATACATTAGAGACAGAGAGAGAGAGGGGCTTAATTTTGATTTTTGCAGTTCTATTCAGCTATATTTTCTTTAGTTACTTTTAGCTTAGTGCTACAAATCTGTTGCTTCACAATACAAACGTGTAACAGAGAAACCGTTCTCAAATCGACATGAAATCAACATCTTAGGACATGAAAGAAGGGCTCATGACTGTACAGACAGTATTAAAACGTCACTGTACGAACTAACGGCTCGAGTCAACCAAAAATAAAATGATCATTGATGTCTGGGATTCTTAAGGGGAAATGATGGAGGAGACTGCACACATGACGAGTCCAGTACATTTAGATTAAATACAACTTTATTCAATTATTGAACAAGGAAGTTAGGCGTGCGTACACACACACACACACACACACACAAGTTGGTACCCAAAGTGTCTCTCTGAACATCAGAATAACTCCTCTTTTATACTTTTCTTCTTGTCCTCACACATGTCAGCTTATCTATTTCTGGGATCCAGTGTTACCTTCAAACCACTCCTTATTTGTGAGACACTTCTACTAGATAGACACGCTTTGATCTATTCTCAGCTGTGGGATCGGGTTACCTCAAACTAAGCCTTCTGTGGAAGATCCTTAGAATAGATGAAATGCAGCAGGAAACCTGCATGCTTAAATATTCCACCTATCATTCATGGCATTTCCTTTCTCATGCAAACTCCTCCTCCTCTCTGTTGTCGTCCCGAAACACAGAAACTCTTCAGGGTATCATGTAAAACCATTCGCCAACTCAGCAGGTCACACACACACACACACACACACACACACACACACACACACACACACACACACACACACACACACACACACACACACACACACACACACACACACACACAAAAGAACGTTGAAAAAAGTGACAAATATGTCGAAAAAAAGCTTCAAAAATGGCAGAAAAAAATGGCAAGAGCGGCGGAAGAAAAAGTGGAGAGAAAAAACACATCGGGAATAAAGCGACAAAAGTGTTGAAAAAGAAATAAAACGTTGAAAAAAAGGTTTTCATCATCATCATCATCATCATCATCATTTCATTTCAAGTTGCATGGTCAACTGGGAAGACAACACAAGGGTTAAAGAAAAGAAGAAGAATATATCTAAATGTAAAATCAGATATGAATAAAGATGTAATGATCAGGGGCGGGGCTAGAAGGTGGGTCACGGGGTGGGGTACCCCCCCCCCAATATGATTAACCCCTCCTGGTACTTATACTATTCATGCAACTGCAACACAGAGTTTCCCCTTCGGGGATCAATAAAGTATTTCTGAGACAGAGACAGAGACAGAGACAGACTGAGACAGAGACAGACAGACTGAGACAGAGACAGACAGACTGAGACAGAGAGAGAGAGAGACAGACAGACAGACAGACAGACAGACTGAGAGAGACAGACACAGACAGACAGACAGAGAGAGAGAGAGACAGACACAGACAGACAGACAGACAGAGAGAGAGAGAGAGAGACAGACACAGACAGACAGACAGACAGAGAGAGAGACAGACACAGACAGACAGACAGAGACAGACAGAGAGAGACAGACACAGACAGACAGACAGAGAGAGAGAGACAGACACAGACAGACAGACAGACAGAGAGAGAGAGACACAGACAGACAGACAGAGAGAGAGAGAGACAGACACAGACAGACAGACAGACAGAGAGAGAGAGAGACAGACACAGACAGACAGACAGAGACAGAGAGAGAGACAGACACAGACAGACAGACAGAGAGAGAGAGAGACAGACACAGACAGACAGACAGAGAGAGACAGACAGACAGACACAGACAGACAGACAGAGAGAGACAGACAGACAGACAGACAGACAGACAGACAGACAGACAGACAGACAGACAGACAGACACAGACAGACAGACAGAGAGACAGACACAGACAGACAGACAGACAGACAGACAGACAGAGAGAGAGAGACAGACACAGACAGACAGACAGACAGAGAGAGAGAGACAGACACAGACAGACAGAGACAGACAGACAGAGACACAGACAGAGACACAGACAGAGACACACACACAGACAGACACACAGTCTGCAGCCAACTGGAAAATAACATCCTCCAAAAACTACAGACAGCACAGGGAGGCTCCTGTTGAACTTCGTCTGTGACACAACGTTTCAACACGTCACCGGTTTACAAAAGAAAAAGCTGCGAGTCATCTGCTGTGGGTCGCTGCAGCCTGTACGTGCAGCCTGTACGTGCAGCCTGTACGTGCAGCCTGTACGTGCAGCCTGTACGTGCAGCCTGTACGTGCAGCCTGTATGTGCAGCCTGTATGTGCAGCCTGTACGTGCAGCCTGTATGTGCAGCCTGTATGTGCAGCCTGTACGTGCAGCCTGTATGTGCAGCTAGTATAAAGGTATATCAGGTATACCACTGAGAAAAGACAGTTTCAGTCTGCCTTTTTCCCCCAGTTGCCTGTTGGTGAATTTCAATTGAACTTCTGAAATGTTCAAAATACATGGCTGTTGAAATGAACTATCCCCATAAAACATCACATTTGTGTCACTTGTACAGATTATTATTTAAAGATTGTACAGTCATTGTCATTTAAAGTTATACAGTGAACCCTCGCTATATCACGGTTCACCTTTCACGGTCTCGCTGCTTCACGGATTTGCATCGTGCGTTGTGTTCTGCATTCTGCAACATAATCAATGGTGGCATGTCGGTTTATAAGAATCTTTTTGCCAAGAAGAAAAAAGAGCGACAACAACTACCGATAACTATGTTCTTCTCTCGAAAAAACACACCTGCACCGCGGTCTTTAGAAGAAAAAACCTCTACAGAGCGGAGTCGGGATGCAGCGGCTCCGTCAGAAGAGCAGGAAAATACACCTAAATCACTATTTTTCCTGCTGTACTTTGTATTTTTTTCATAATCATTTTTCATTTTCTCCCGTTCTAATCCAATGACTCTGGTCGCGGTGGGGGTGCTGATCTCCGCAATTTGAAGCCTTCAGTTCGTATTGATGATTAAAATTATTATTTTACAGTACAGTAGTTATTTGTAAAAAAAAACGTTTATACAGTACTTTTATTTGTTAAATGCTTGGCCCTGTAAAAAGGTTTTTGTCTTTGGTTTCAATGTATTATGGAGTATTTAATCGTTTAATAATTGTAAAAACATAAAGGGTACTACTTCACGGATTTCGCCTATCACGGGTTCTTCTTGAACGTCACCCCGTGAATAACGAGGGTTCACTGTATGTGAGTTTCTAGTCTATCAGTGAATCTCTTCAGAGCTATTGCTTTCAAAAGGACAATTACAATGTAATGCATGCACCCTAAATCTTAAATCTCAGACTATACTGATATTGCACTATTCCTTCCCTCTCTTCAATTTCTATTATATATTTCTTGTAAAATCTATTGTACTGTTATACTGTGTACTTAACAGTATTTTTTTTTTATATTTCTTACTGTCTTTTCTGGGTTTGTTATATGTTAAAGGTGCCCTGTCACACGTATTTCATGACTTTGTGGTAAAGTCTGAAGTTCTACCATGGACTCCGTAACTTGGTTACGCAAATGTCCTTGGATTGTGGTGGCACCCGCACTGCTACTACTAATAGTATTAGTCATAGATACATTATCTTTACTGTTACTAGACTAGCCACTGTGCATCATGCCAACTGCTATTAATATTATGAGTCATATTTCTGATAGGGGGGGAGGGGGGAGTCTGGGTGTCCCCCCCCCCATTTCCTGCATTCGGATACACTTTTTTGCACCAATTCACAGTGGAAATACTTTTATTCAGCCTATGCGAATAAAAAATATAATGGAAAGTATGTTGTTAAGTGGGTATATGGAAATCCTGGATATTTCTTAGTGGGTCTACTGCGTATACCTGCGTATCACGTAGACTACCCCACTGCTCTAGCCCTAGACAACTTCTGTTATTATTGGAACCTATGAATAAAATTGAAATGAATTAATTGCCTTTTTTGTTTGGTTTCTTGCATCAAATTACATGACGATCCATGTATTAGTCGTCAACCTCACGGTGGCGTTAAGGGGAAAGTCAGTAGATCACTAGAGTTAGGATCCATCATCTGGGAGCCATGAATGTCCATCAACAACTTCATGGTATTCTGTTGTTGAGATGGTTCAGCCGCGACCAAAATGATGGACGTATTAGTATTTGTACTGGAGCTACACAAAATAAATAAAAGTTACTCACCCATCACAGCTAAGGAAAAGGCAGGAGAAGGGATGACGAGGCCGGTCTTTGCGTTTTTGGCCCTGCATGTGTATTCTCCCTCTTCACTCCCGAATCCATGTCTACGTATGACTTCCAGAGTCAGGAGGGGACCAAAGTGCTCCATCATCTCCCGGTTGTGGTACCAGGTGAAGGTGGCGGGCGGATTGGAGGTGGCTGAGCAGGACAGGCTGAAGTTGGTTTGGGATCCGATGACGTGACCCAGGTCCGGAGGAGAAGGAGTAATGGTGACTACTTCGGGTCCGTCTGTGGAGCAGCAATACAGGGAAAAGGGAAAAAGTTCAACCTCCGTGTAATCAAAGTCAAAGTCTGCTTTATTGTCAATTTCTTCACATGTCAAGACATACAAAGAGATCGAAATTACGTTTCCTCTATCCCAATTCGGTCCACAGACAAACATAACATTTAAGTAAACATTATAAAAAGTAAAAATAACAAGGCACATACAATGAAGAAAATAAGAGCATCAAAATTTGAATTGAAAATGTGCAATTGTGCATACAGTAGACAGTCAATATAATAGTGCAAAAGTCAAAGTGTGCAAGTGTACAATGGAGTAGTGCAAGTGGAGTAGTGCAAGGCAGCAGGATGTTATGTAACTGAGGGTGAAGGGGGGGGGGGAGAGTTCAGCATCCTAACAGCCTGGTAATTTGATGGTGGTCATGATTTTCATCAACAGGCTAAAGGAATCCACACGGCTGAAGGCTCAACATTACCAAAACATGTGATAACATTGTTGAATATAACAATATTACTTACAATCAGCGGTGGAATGTAGCTAAGTACATTCAAAGTACTGTACTTGTACTTAACTGTACACATTTGAGGTGATAGTACTTTACTTGAGTCTTTTCATGCCACTTTCTACTTCTATTCCGCTACATTTCAGAGAGACATATTGTCCTTTTTACTCCACCACATTAACCTGACAAAAAATGTAGTTCATAAAATCTGATGTTTCATTATAAATTAAACTAGCCAACAATATAAGACATTATAACATTAGACTATTAAAACTGTTCGGATTGTTTCCAGTTTCTAAAATGGGAAGATTTGTCTGCATTGAGTGCTTTTAGTTTTGACACCCTAAGTACATTTTCCTGATGATACTCAGATATTTTTATTTTTAAGGTGCATGACAGTGACTAATATTTCGATGTAGAGTTACATCGTCATCAGAGTCAAAGGACTGGTCAGAGTCACGGCCTCTGATGAAGACGTAACTCTGATCTAACACATTGAAGAACAGCTGCAGATGCTGAACGTGTGAATCATATCCTCCATGAGCTTCTTCTTTTTTATTATTAGTATTTTTATACATTAAAAGTGTTGTGAAAAAGCATTATGATTGCACATCTTCATGTTGTCACTGTATCCGAATAGCAGTGACTAGCAGTGACACACACACACACACACACACACACACCCCAGCCCTAGTCACTGTATCCGAATAGCAGTGACTAGCAGTGACACACACACACACACACACACATACACCCCAGCCCTAGTCACTGTATCCGAATAGCAGTGACTAGCAGTGACACCCCAACCCCGCTGAGCTGAAGCCAAAAGCTTTCGATTAATTAATAACAGGTTTCACTGCCTTCAGGTTAGTCATGGGGAAGGAGTGGAAGTGCAGGCCGCTGTGTACACAGTGTGGTTTTAGTACAGGCTCAGAGGGAGCCACACACACACACACACACACACACACACACACATACACGCACACACACACACACACATACACACACATACAGTAATCTAAACCGCAGGAGTCATGAGGCTACCGAGCCGGTTAAAAGTTCAAACAGGAACGCATCCGGTAATAAATGACAATGTGATTAAAACAAAACCAGTAAAACTATTTAAAACAAACGATCTGTGGTGGTGTGAGGGAGCGACAGGGACTGACTCACGTCTGACCGCCTCTCTCGGCCGACGGGCGTGGAGCTCGCTCAATGAAACGCAGCGTTTCAAACAATGCAGGATTCAGACAAGAGAGGAAATAAATGAATGGGGAAACGGACACACTTATGATATAAAGTTATAACACAGATTATATAATTATTATATTATATAATATCTAAAGTAGTCTCTATTACAGAGTTTGTCCACTAGAGAGAACTGACAAGTTTATATGAACGTAAAAAGTTAGTTAGTTAGTTAGTTAGTTAGTTAGTTAGTATCTGGGTCTCAATAAAGAAATAAAAAAAGATCCATATCAAGTATATCAGTGTCAGGTATGGTTGGTTAATTGTGTATTTGTTAAATAATTTACTGCTGCCCGATATATTGGGTTTAGGTTTTGTTTATGCCGTAATTTAGAAGGTCCAATTTAGCTAAAACACTGGAAATGTTATCCATTGTTTATGCTGTAATGACAAAAAACTAATCTTAATTTTTTTATTTTTTGTAAACAATTGTTTATTGTATTTATACTCCGACACGTACACCATTCAGACTTCAAAATTGCCATATTACAAAAAAAATAAGAGAAAATATAAACTAAAAAAATAAGAATATACATTAAAAATAAAAATACCTAGATGCGACCCCCACCCACCCACTCAACCCTGGATCTCTATAAGATTATCGCAGGACATGCAAGACCCCAAAACCAACAGTGTCTTTACAGGTAGTAAGTTACAGTAATTTCTTTTATAAATATATTTTAAATTGAGTACTTATTGTCACTGATCCAAAACCGCATATCGACGTTCGTGTATTATGCATTGGCGACATTGTTATTGTTGTGGGGATGTTGTGATGTTTTTAAATGTAGCTTACGCTATGCATTACGAGGTGTTTACATGGTTGCATGAACGTACACCACTTTGGTTACATGTGGAATGAAGTCTGAGTCTTTCTGTCACTGCAGACCTTCAGTTTCCTGCACACGCCCCCTTTACGAGTCTTTGCTATATGGTATTAGGCCGTGGAACAGATCGTGCAGGGTAAATCAAGGTAAAACAGGGTTATCATCTTGCACATGTTGCAGCATGCCGGCAGCACAGATCGCGTACCCTAACCCTAACCCACAGGGTCTGAATGTGGCCCGGCCGTGTAGGTGCAGTACTTACAGTAGACAGTGAGGTTGAAGGGGGCGCTCTTCTGGCTCTGCAGTTGGTTAGCAGCTGTGCAGTAGATGGGACCAACCAGGTCCGCCCTGAGAACATCTGTGATGGTCAGAGTACTGGACAGTCCCATCTGGAATTCAAAGCAGAAAGTTAGACATTAATGAAAAGAAATACTTCAAAACTACCCAGCAAAGTCTTACAATCTGCATTCCCAATTAAAGAGATCATTTGTAATTCAGACCCGTACATACATGTAGCACATCATGCAAACTTTAACCATGTAATAATAAATGAATGATATTTTGTTGTTGTTGTTGGTTTTTCTCCTTAAATTGAGTATATGGCGTGTTGACATCTCCAGATACATTTCATATGTTGTTTTTTTTATGCAGTCCTACGCATGTATGCAAAAAAGAAGAAGAATATAATTAGATAAATAGATTGAGTGTGCAAATAGATGAATGCTACAGTTATAGAAATTAATTAATAAAAACTCTGCATTAGGACTTAATGCATACAGTCAGTGTACAAAAAAATGAACAAAGAAATAACAGATAAAGGAAGGAATGAGATGTTGAGAGTGAATTAATTAATTAATGAATGAACTACAGCTGAATGACGAAAGACCAAATGCGATACATCTTCAAACCCCCGGCTGAGGGTCAGTCTTTACAGATTACTAATCATTTAAAAGCGTGTAAACTGACCTCTTTCACTGTGAAGCGACTGTCACCCACGATGGGCTTGTCGCCCTTGAGCCAGGCGAACTTGAGGAAGGAGCCTTTGGCGGTGCAGTTCAGAACCACGGTGCTGTTGTGCTCTATGGCTTCGGGCACGTTAGAAGTGACGGTCACACCAGACACCGGCTCTGCAGGGAGAAACAAGGAGGTTGTTTTTGCATGAGGAAGCCAAGAATGAAAGGATTCTATAAAAGACAGAGCGCATCGCGTTGTACTCTGAAGGCTGCGCCCACCGGAGGGGAAAACAACTCTCGGTTCGTTAGTCTGCAAGCAAACAACACAAAAATGCCTAAAAGCTGCTGCGTGGTGATATTCACCACCAACAGGGTACATAACCCATGACTTATAAGCTGCTGACCCGAAAAACTGAGCTTTATTGAAGACAAAAGTGGATGCAGACGTGAGAATTAGGAGTCAATGGGATCGTGACACTAAGCTAACAGCCAAACAAAATGGATCCAATAACACCAACTACCATAGACATGACTTACCGGGGGTATGGGGGGTGTGGGGTGTGGGTCACAACGCCCCAATAATCAAAACTGGCCAGTGCACCCCCCCCCCCAACAAACATTATAATTTAATTTACATAAATAAGACATTTGCACCATAACTTGATGCAGAAAAGGCACAAATTGTTGCAGAAAACTTCACCATAATGCAGGAAATGAAGTGTTTGATTTGCTCAAAAGTACAGATCTCAACCCCCACGCTCCCAATGTTGAACCCAAAGTTGCCAAATATTAATCTCCAGGTAAATCATTTACACATACCATATCATTTTTATGTATATCACATACATTTTCCCCATTGACATTAAAGTAATGAATATCGTAAGGTAAATTAAGCTGAAAAAACGGCATAGTTCCCCTTTAAAACGTGGAGAGAATGTATTACCCTGCGCGTTTCAACCCGGTTTGTCTTTAAATGATGTGAGTCAGAAGAAGACGTCAGAGAAATCCCACCAAGAGACCGGCTGGACTCGTTCTCAATCACGCTGGAGCTATGTTTGTAATTGTACGGGCTGTTTATTTGGTGATTAGGCAACAGTAGGTGTGTGGAAACAATGTGAAGGAGTGGTAACCAGTTCTGACAGGACGGCAACACACGAAGCTTTGAAAGCTTCATTCATCCTCTAACTTCACCCAACGGTTCCTTTTGGAGAGGATTGTCATCAGATGTTTGATTAACTGTCCGTAAACCAGTGCATTGTAACTAAGTACATTCCCTAAAGTACTGCACTTAAGTATGAAAGTTGAGGTACTTGTGTTTTACTTGAGTCTTTTCTTTTAATGCTACTTTCTACTTCTACTCCACTACATGTAAGAGGAAATACTGTACTTTTTCCTCCATTACATTAATTAAAAACAGCTTGAGTTACTTAAAAAATTAAGATTTTTGCGACTACCAAACTAATATATACAAGTCCAGCTGAAACTTTCTGATTAAACACAACTGTTTGGATGGTTTCCAGAGTCTAATATGTGAGGATTTTTCTGCATGTAGTACTTTTAATACTTTAAGTACATGTTCCTGATGATAATTACATACTTTTACTTAACCAACATGTTCAATGCAGAACTTTTACTTAACAGTAACAGATTTGTGCAGGATGGTATTAGTACTTTTACTTAATTAGGATCTGAGTAGCACACTGTGGGGACGGTGACGGTTCGCTCTACTCTGATGCAAAAGGAAGAGACGAACAAAACACACAAACATTAAGACACTGGTGGTTTTGCTGAGAGTTTTTGTCATATCTGTGGTTTCTTTGGTTGACCGCTGTGTGAAAATGAGTGGGAATGAAAGTCAAAAGGAATGCTGGGAAAAAGCATGCATGCGCCATTTCGTTTTATTTTGTTTTATTTAATTTAATTTCATTCCATTTAATTTAATTCCATTTTATTTATTTTATTTATTTTATTTATTTTATTTATTTTATTTATTTTATTTATTTTAATTTAATTCCATTTCATTTAATTTCATTTGTCCAGAGAGTGACCAGTTTCTCCTTCTCTCTCAAACTTTCTTCTTCTCTCTCAAACTTTCTTGTTTTCTCTCAAACTTTCTTGTTTTCTCTCAAACTTTCTTCTTCTCTCCCAAACTTTCTTCTTCTATCTCAAACTTTCTCATTTTCTCTCAAACTTTCTTGTTTTCTCTCAAACTTTCTTCTTCTCTCTCAAACTTTCTTGTTTTCTCTCAAACTTTCTTGTTTTCTCTCAAACTTTCTTCTTCTCTCTCAAACTTTCTTGTTTTCTCTCAAACTTTCTTCTTCTATCTCAAACTTTCTTGTTTTCTCTCAAACTTTCTTGTTTTCTCTCAAACTTTCTTGTTTTCTCTCAAACTTTCTTCTTCTCTCTCAAACTTTCTTGTTTTCTCTCAAACTTTCTTGTTTTCTCTCAAACTTTCTTCTTCTCTCTCAAACTTTCTTCTTCTATCTCAAACTTTCTTGTTTTCTCTCAAACTTTCTTGTTTTCTCTCAAACTTTCTCCTTCTTTCTCAAACTTTCTTCTTCTTCTTCTTTCTCAAACTTTCTCCTTCTCTCCCAAACTTTCTTCTTTTCTCTCAAACTTTCTCATTTTCTCTCAAACTTTCTTGTTTTCTCTCAAACTTTCTTGTTTTCTCTCAAACTTTCTTCTCTCTCAAACTTTCTTCTTCTCTCTCAAACTTTCTTGTTTTCTCTCAAACTTTCTTCTTCTCTCTCAAACTTTCTTGTTTTCTCTCAAACTTTCTTCTTCTCTCTCAAACTTTCTTCTTCTCTCTCAAACTTTCTTGTTTTCTCTCAAACTTTCTTCTTCTCTCTCAAACTTTCTTCTTCTATCTCAAACTTTCTTGTTTTCTCTCAAACTTTCTTGTTTTCTCTCAAACTTTCTTGTTTTCTCTCAAACTTTCTCCTTCTTTCTCAAACTTTCTTCTTCTTCTTCTTTCTCAAACTTTCTCCTTCTCTCCCAAACTTTCTTCTTTTCTCTCAAACTTTCTCATTTTCTCTCAAACTTTCTTGTTTTCTCTCAAACTTTCTTGTTTTCTCTCAAACTTTCTTCTCTCTCAAACTTTCTTCTTCTCTCTCAAACTTTCTTCTTCTCTCTCAAACTTTCTTCTTCTCTCTCAAACTTTCTTGTTTTCTCTCAAACTTTCTTGTTTTCTCTCAAACTTTCTTCTTCTCTCTCAAACTTTCTTCTTCTCTCTCAAACTTTCTTGTTTTCTCTCAAACTTTCTTCTTCTCTCTCAAACTTTCTTGTTTTCTCTCAAACTTTCTTGTTTTCTCTCAAACTTTCTTGTTTCTCAAACTTTCTTCTTTTCTCTCAAACTTTCTTCTTTTCCCTCAAACTTTCTTCTTTTCTCTCAAACTTTCTCCTTCTATCTCAAACTTTCTCATTTTCTCTCACTTTCTTCTTTTCTCTCAAACTTTCTTCTTTCCCCTCAAACTTTCTTCTTTTCTCTCAAACTTTCTCCTTCTCTCCCAAACTTTCTCCTTCTCTCCCAAACTTTCTCCTTCTCTCCCAAACTTTCTTCTCTCTCTCTCAAACTTTCTTCTCTCTCTCAAACTTTCTTCTTTTCTCTCAAACTTTCTTCTCTCTCTCAAACTTTCTTCTTTTCTCTCAAACTTTCTTCTTTTCTCAAACTTTCTTCTTTTCTCTCAAACTTTCTCATTTTCTCTCAAACTTTCTTCTTCTCTCTCAAACTTTCTTCTTCTTTCTCAAAATTTCTTCTTTTCTATCTCAAACTTTCTTCTCTCTCTCAAACTTTCTTCTTTTCTCTCAAACTTTCTTCTCTCTCTCAAACTTTCTTCTTCTCTCTCAAACTTTCTTCTTTTCTCAAACTTTCTTCTTTTCTCTCAAACTTTCTTCTTTTCTCTCAAACTTTCTCATTTTCTCTCAAACTTTCTTCTTCTCTCTCAAACTTTCTTCTTCTTTCTCAAAATTTCTTCTTTTCTATCTCAAACTTTCTTCTTTTCCCTCAAACTTTCTCCTTTTCCCTCAAACTTTCTCCTTTTCCCTCAAACTTTCTCATTTTCTCTCAAACTTTCTCCTTCTCTCTCAAACTTTCTTCTTCTCCCTCAAACTTTCTCCTTCTCTCTCAAACTTTCTCCTTTTCCCTCAAACTTTCTTCTTTTCTCTCACATGTGATGAAGAAACGACTCCAGCTCCGGCCGCTCCTCGTTTGCATGAAGCAGCCAGCGTTCATTTTCATGCAAAACGTTTCTGCTCCTATAGAAAACAAAGGGAAGCGCGGGAACGACGCTGACGACGGAGACGCAGCGTCACCGTCTGCGTGCACGCTACCGCGGCTTCATCAGAAAACAGCTGATCCTGAACCAGACAGGAAATGTGCTGCAAAACTAGGAGCTAAACAAGGCCAAAAACCCTGGAATAGCTGCAGAGGTCTTGATAAACACACTAACGCGATGGGGTTTGGTATAAAGTTGTTATACGGCCCCCTTTTCTTTTTATAGAAAAGTCAGTGGCTTTGACAGTACTCACATTACTGCAATATTACACTGCCACTGCAAAAAGGGGAAGCCTAAAAGCAAAATAAAAGCATTAAATCTGAGGGAAAAAGTACTAAAAACCAGTGAAATAGATGATTTCACTTGACAAGCCTGCTTGATTTAAGATTATAGTGTAAAGTTGAACACTTAAAATAAGAAATTCACTCTTAAAAATAAGATAAATTGAATTAAATAGCATTAAAATAAGTTTTTTTTATATATCTTGGTAAGAACCAAATAATTTGCATTGTACTACATGCACGACAACTGTTCAATACACTTGCATCAGCATGAAGCAGTGAGGTCACACACAGGCACTCCTCCAGGAAGAGTTCAGTACCAAGCGCTACGCCCTAAAGTAGCACGGTGCAAGAGGCTGATGGGCTTTTATTTCCGTCTGCTGAATGACGCGCGCCATTTTGCGTCACTTGGTAACAAACGTTATAATGCTCACCTAGCTGCTAGCGTGGCACGCCCTCATTCTCTGCTTCTGACTGGCTAGTAGTCCTTACCTAGCTAGTGTGCATGTGTGACACCCAACAAAGATGGGACAGAAGTGTGATGCCTCACTCTGGAGCTAAAACAGAGAGCTCAACACACAGGGTGAAAAGAGGAGCTGCAGCAATGTGCAGTAAAACAACAAAAATGTGGTGTTTTATGGAGATTAAAACCATGTTAACCTATCGTGGTGCAACCTCAGAATACAATTGTGAACCTGAAAATGAGGAGAATATTTGAGGTCTTTCACTATTCGAGGACAATGCCTAAACTCGTCCAATCAGACTGCTTCGCAATGGTTCATAATTGGGCCTCTACACCAGTAACAAGGGCACGTTTATCTCAAAACAGTGTGCACCGATTGCTGCGTTTCCTGGTTGAACGACGTATTCCCTCGGTATGTGTGCAACAGGCTTAGAGTTGTTTTCACTCGTTTTGTGGGTGTGTCTCTCGTTTATTGGCTGTGTCACAGGTGATACCCAATCACAGGGCTTTCAACCCACCCTGTTTCAGTTTAAAAAAAACAAAAAAAAACGTGTCGCGACGTTTTGTCGTGCTCAAACGTGGCCCAGGTGTGGCTTGCGCCTTCGAACGGCACCAGATTGCATTAGAAAATATAGTAATTTTACGTATAAAGTGTTTTAGGGAGATAATATAAACCCAAAACATTAACTCTAACTCTTTTATCTGGATTAATATGAGACGATTATCAACTCGGCATGGATCTAGTCCATATAAAGCATATTATAAATTGCACTTTATCATATATATATATGTATATGATAAAGGGTCCGTCGACCGAACAACACTGCCGCATTGGTTACAAGCACCAACATATATAATAAGAACTATTTCCTGAATCGTCATGCGACCCTTGGGTGAAATAAAATCCCCTAATTCTCCTTCAAAACACACCTTGGCAGGCGGAAATAATAAAATGACTCACCCAGAACTCGGAGCTGCGTCTCTCCCGTTACAGTCGTACCGTCCGGTGACAGGATACTGATGCTGTAATGCCCGCTATCCCCAGCCTTCACGGGTCCCAGGTACAAGAAGCCGTTGGTGCTGTTAATCGCCACTCTCCCCGTGTACGGGCTGTTCACGTTAAGCAGCCCTCCCAAAGGTAGTGTAGCAACATGAGTTTGTGAACCCCCCTTGTTGAAATTCCAGACTATGAAGGCGTAGGCTGGTTTGGCAACCAGGGTAGTCTGTAAAGTCACATTTGTCCCCAAAACTGCGTCTACCGGCCCGTTTGGGAGAATGCTCTGCCCCGCACAGCATCCTAAAAGGGGAAGAAATATAAAGCACAAGTCAGATTCAGTAACGTTACACCTGTGGTGCCTTTGATTTCAGGTCTAAAAGTTGGGGGAAAGAAACCTAGAGCCCTTTTAGAGGTATTTTAGCATTAATTCAAATAGGCTACACCCAGGGAGCCATTTCCATAGACGCACGATGGAAACACAGTAGGCTAAAAATAAAAAATAAAAGAATCCTAAATAACATAAATTGAAGCTTCATCTGAATGGATCACACACAGATCATGGGTGTCTTCTTACCAATAAAAGAGAGCAGAAAGAGAAGCGTCTTCACGGCGAACAGATCCATCCCGGACGGTTCAAGTCTCTCCAGCAACGACAGAGACCAAAATGCGGCAGTACCTGCTACTTTAACAGGGACACACCCAGACAAGGTGAACACACCCCCCCCCCCTCCACGCACACACACACACACACACACACACACACTTATGCGCACACACACGTAGGTGTCTGTTTCACTATCTTTGTGGGGACCCGTCATTGACATAATGCATTCCCTTCTCCCTTACTCTAACCTTAACCATTACACCTAAATGCCTAACCTTAACCCTTACCCTAACCTTAACCCTTACCCTAACCGTAACCATAACAACTAAATGCCTAACCTTAACCCTAACCCTCACCCTCACCATAACTTAATTATAACACCAATCCTAAAACCAAGTCTTAACCCTCAAAAAGCCCTTTAAAGTTGTGCGGTCCAGCATTTTGCTCCAAGGATACTCTGGTCCCGGTTTTTGGACCCCACGAATGTAGTTAAACAACACACACACACACACACACACACACACACACACACACACACACACACACACACACACACACACACACACACACACACACACACACACACACACTCATTGGTATGACACACACTGTATCTGATATACAAAAGACTACAGTAAAACCTACAGGATTAAAGTGTTATTTTTTCAAGCTATATGGTATTATTCATGCACAATCATGATTAGGCGACCCACTAGAGTCATAGAGAACATTTAAAGGGTTTGTCTTGTCTGGAAATGATTCATTTTTTAACAGAAAGTGATGAACAAAACAAAAATCTGCTTTAAAGTCTTCAGTGAGGCGCTGCTGCCACCAGGTGGACATCTGGGGAAATATTTTTGTGAATTAACCCTTTAAAATCAATACAGCCATAACTATTTATGTAAAAATACTTAACAGATGTATACTTTAGCTCAATTACTGATGAGATATACATAATTTATGGTCCCCCCGCACCCCTAATATAGCCTAAATGTTAGCATTAGGCTAACATGTATGTGTGTGTGTGTGTGTGTGTGTGTGTGTGTGTGTGTGTGTGTGTGTGTGTGTGTGTATGAGATTTTAATTTTTTTAAGGGTATGTCGCTGAGCTGTCGTGAGCAGGTGAAAACACTCAGGATGAAGTTGAATTGATGGATTTTTATTGTTTTCCCAAATAAGGCCATGAAGGAAAAATAGTGACACAAAAATTAACAAAATTATGGGAAGAAAACAAATATATACATTTAAGAAAATAAAGTTAATTGACTCAGGAGTGAAAAACTGTCACATAACTTAAATATACAACTGTTCACTAATTTATATCGATGTTTTTAACTTTTTCTTACGTTTCAGTCCCATTTTTCAACACTTTTGACGCTTTTTTTCAATGTTTGTCACTTTTTTGACGTTTTCAACACTACGTAACACTAACTTATTAACTTTAGTTTGAAATTTATGGTCAATAAAACTCATTTATAGGAAATTATACCTAATGTTTGAGTTAGAAAAGCAGAAATTAGGAATTATTGAGACTAAAATTAAAGGAATGGATGTTGATGATAATCACAGACTGGAATATGTCAACTTTTACTCTCAATACTATTTCAAAAACACTTCAATTTGGTTTCAAATGCTATAAAATTGAATAAGACGCCCCAAAATTAATGAAAGTAGAGATTTGTACTTGGCAAAGAGCGTTGTGTGGAATCAATCATGTTATTTTGGGGAATTAAAAAGAACATTGATATAGGACAACATGAGGGCAACATGAGGACAACATGAGGACAACATGAGGGCAACATGAGGACAACATGAGGACAACATGGGGACAACATGAGGACAACATGAAGACAACATGAAGACATGAGGACAACATGAAGACAACATGAGGACAACATGAGGACAACATGAGGACAACATGAGGGCAACATGAAGACAACATGAGGGCAACATGAGGGCAACATGAAGACAACATGAGGGCAACATGAGGACAACATGAGGACAACATGAGGGCAACATGAAGACAACATGAGGACAACATGAGGGCAACAAAAGTTTTCACCTTTTGAAGAAATTAACCTCGAAATGAAATGGCATGGAGGAGAACTACAGGTTATGAAGCAGGATTCCAGCAATGGTGGAGGAAGGAAGTCCTGAATCTCAGGACTTAACCCTCATGTTGTCCTCGGGTCAAATTGACCTGGAAGTTAAGGAGGCTGACCTGGATTTAACAGCCTCGCTCGGAAATCTCTCCGTAATGCACGTACAGGTCCTGTGTGATGTCGCAGGGCCAGACGGAGTCTGCAGACGCAGAATTCTGCAGATTTTCCGCAGAATTCTGCAGATTTTCCGCAGAATTCTGCAGATTTTCCGCAGAATTCTGCAGATTATGATTTTTTACTTTTATCAAACCCCCCGAATGTTAACAAATCTTCAAAAACAGGAAGTCAGTCTGCTGAATTCCTCAGATTTTCATTCCATTCAGATTTCGTTGGGTCTGTAACAGAGAGGAGAAAGATGTAGTTTCCCCTTCCGGGTCATAAAAGTAGGTCTTCTTCTTCTTCTTCGTCTTCTTCTTCTTCGTCTTCTTCTCCTTCTTCTATTTTGTATTTGACCGAAACATAGGATTGGGCATCGAGAAACATTACGATTTCCAATGGAATTGCTTTGTTATTGGAATCAATTTGGTTTCGAATCCGATCATCGGGTCTGAATTTAACAACCGCCAGTTTTGGTTTCCATAGCAACCGCCGGACTTCCAGGCGGCTGTTGTGTTGAGTGGTTTGAGAAAGCCAGGAAGAGCTGTAAATATCACCATTAAATCTAAATAAAAAGGTCTCTTATCTGGGAAATAAGCATGTGATGTGACTAGGATTGCACGAAATTGACAAAATGTGATATTGCATTATTGATATTAATTTTGATATATATATTATATTATATATATATAAGTTATCGGAAAAACACATCAAAATAAATTCATATTTTACAACAAAAGGTTTATTTCAAATGAGAGTCATTTTGGACTGGTCCAACATGAGTAAATAATAACAAATAACAACAGAACGGGACATGTGTTACTGGTTTTACAGCATAAAAACAAATATAAAGCAGAACAGGACATACTGTATTAGAAACAATACAAATAAATATTAAAAAATATTACTTACTGCGACACTTTCAATATAATATTGTGCAAAGTGATATCACAATGCCGATATTGAGTCGATGCACCACTAATAATAGGCTGACCCGTTTCAACACCCCCCCCAGTGGACTCAAGTGTTTTACCTCCAGGGACCTGAGGGGAGGTCGGACCGGGGCTGAGCCCACGATCAGGCCTCACGGTCGGCCTCCCGCTCCGGTCCACACCCCCCCGGTGGATGTGTGGACTCTGCCGGGTGTCTCAACACTTTGAAACTTTTCAATTTTTTTTTTCGTGCCCCTGGTAGTCTCAAACACCACCAGAGGGAGGGGGGTCGGTGGGGCCCGCGCCCTCGGCCGACAAAAGCTTGGATCAAGCTAATAAGAACATTGATATAGGACAACATGAGGACAACATGAGGACAACATGAGGGCAACATGAGGGCAACATGAGGACAACATGAGGGCAACATGAAGACAACATGAGGGCAACATGAGGACAACATGAGGACAACATGAAGACAACATGAGGGCAACATGAGGACAACATGAGGACAACATGAGGGCAACATGAGGACAACATGAGGACAACATGAAGACAACATGAGGACAACATGAGGACAACATGAGGGCAACATGAAGACAACATGAGGGCAACATGAGGACAACATGAGGACAACATGAAGACAACATGAGGACAACATGAGGACAACATGAGGGCAACATGAGGACAACATGAGGGCAACATGAAGACAACATGAGGGCAACATGAGGACAACATGAGGACAACATGAGGACAACATGAGGGCAACATGAAGACAACATGAGGACAACATGAGGGCAACATGAGGACAACATGAGGACAACATGAGGGCAACATGAAGACAACATGAGGGCAACATGAAGACAACATGAGGGCAACATGAGGACAACATGAGGACAACATGAGGGCAACATGAAGACAACATGAGGACAACATGAGGGCAACATGAGGACAACATGAGGACAACATGAGGGCAACATGAAGACAACATGAGGGCAACATGAAGACAACATGAGGACAACATGAGGACAACATGAAGACAACATGAAGACAACATGAGGGCAACATGAAGACAACATGAGGGCAACATGAGGGCAACATGAGGGCAACATGAGGACAACATGAGGGCAACATGAGGACAACATGAGGGCAACATGAGGACAACATGAGGACAACATGAGGACAACATGAGGGCAACATGAAGACAACATGAGGACAACATGAGGGCAACATGAGGACAACATGAGGACAACATGAGGGCAACATGAAGACAACATGAGGGCAACATGAAGACAACATGAGGGCAACATGAGGACAACATGAGGGCAACATGAAGACAACATGAGGACAACATGAGGGCAACATGAGGACAACATGAGGACAACATGAGGGCAACATGAAGACAACATGAGGGCAACATGAAGACAACATGAGGACAACATGAGGACAACATGAAGACAACATGAAGACAACATGAGGGCAACATGAAGACAACATGAGGGCAACATGAGGGCAACATGAGGGCAACATGAGGACAACATGAAGACAACATGAAGACAACATGAGGACAACATGAGGACAACATGAGGGCAACATGAGGACAACATGAGGGCAACATGAAGACAACATGAGGACAACATGAGGGCAACATGAGGACAACATGAGGACAACATGAGGGCAACATGAAGACAACATGAGGGCAACATGAGGGCAACATGAGGGCAACATGAGGGCAACATGAGGACAACATGAGGGCAACATGAGGGCAACATGAGGGCAACATGAGGGCAACATGAGGACAACATG
The DNA here is from genome assembly GCA_013375575.1 of Percina caprodes. NCBI lineage: Eukaryota > Metazoa > Chordata > Actinopteri > Perciformes > Percidae > Percina > Percina caprodes. Next base: position 1,919,073 of record JABXJD010000053.1, on the reverse strand, counting down.
AGGACAAAATGATGCTCTGCTACGTACGAAACCCTGACCCAGAATCAGGTCGTCTGCAAGTGATTTAGCACCAGGTTCTCCACAAACATGCGGTGCGAGATAGGAGAGGGGCGACCATCATCCGGCCGCACCCCCCCTTGCCAGGGAGTCCTGATGGGCACCAGGTTAACAACAACAACATTACTTTACAAGTTAGATGTAATACCAAAAACAGTGAAACAGCTCCCAGAAAAAGAAGAAAAACAGCGTTGAGTCAAATAAAAGCAGAGATTAACCCTCGTGTCGTCCTCGGGTCAAACTGACCCGTTTCAAAGTGTTTTACATCAGAAATATGGATTTCTTTCAACCAAATTGCCCAAAAATAACATGGATGATTCCATACAACATTACTTTCATTGAATCTTTTGGGTGTTTTATTTAATCTAATAGCATTTGAATTATTTTTTTAATGGTTTCCAAACAATATCCGGACTAAACTTCACTCAACATCCTCTGATCTTATCTATTAGTCAAAATAATTCATAATTTCTGTCTTTTTAACTAAAAACGTATGTATAATTTGATACAAATGAGGTTTGTTAACCATGAAGTCCAAGAATAAGTGTAAAACCTGTTATTAAACCAGCTCGGGGTTTAAAAAAAAGCACCAAAAGCTGGAAAAAGTGTGAAATAAATCAGAAATAGCAAAAAAACATCGGAAAAGCACAAAAAAATATTCATTTTCAATTTTGACATGGAAGGAAAAGTTCATGTTTAACGGGAAGACAACACAAGGGTTAAGTTTAGAGAGAGAGAGAGAGAGAGAGAGAGAGAGAGAGAGAGAGAGAGAGAGAGAGATTAAATTAACAACTGTTTTGAGGCGTTCACTTTTCTGTCAAACCAATCAGAAGCGGCCATAAATTTCACGAGCCAATCACAGCATGACATCCCTGCTTTAAATCTGTTCTTCTGTCATTTCAGGCAAAGAGTGCAACCCTCCTCCTCCTCACCTTCCTCCTCCAGTCACCATCACCCACGGCACCCTGGGTCCTCCTCCGTTGGACCACCCCCCGGGTCTTCGGGCTCCTTCACACCACCACCAGTGTCCAGACTCCATCGGGGGTGATATGTCTTGGTTTTTTACCCCTATAAAAAAAGTATTTTACAACGATGGAGTCTAATCTTACGTACAAAGTCTCTTCTGATTGAAATGGTGTTGGGGAAAAAAAATGTCTCAACAAGCATCTCTGCAGCTTCCCTTCTTTCTGCTGCTCTCACCAATACACTTGTGTTTTTCGACATATTGCTTTTTCGTGAATGTCTTACTACAAACTGAACAGCTAAATGGCTTGTCCCCTGTGTGGACAAGCAAGTGTTGTGTCACATGATGCTTCTGTGTGAAGGTTTTACTACAAACTGGACAACTGAACGGTTTCTCCCCCGTGTGGAGAGTCAAGTGTCGCCTTAGATTGCTGTGGTTTGAGAATTTCTTGCTGCAAACTGAACAACGAAACAGTTTCTCCCGAGTGTGCAGAGTGGAGTGTTGTCTCAGGTGTCCCTTCTGTGTGAATGTCTTACTACAAACTGAACAGCTAAATGGCTTGTCCCCTGTGTGGACAGGCAAGTGTTGTGTCACATGATGCTTCTGTGTGAAGGTTTTACTACAAACTGAACAACTGAACGGTTTCTCCCCCGTGTGGAGAGTCAAGTGTTGTTTCAGATGTCCCCGTTGGGCGAAGGTTTTACCACAAACTGGACAACTGAACGGTTTCTCTCCCGTGTGGAGAGTCAAGTGTCGTCTTAGATTGCTGTGGTTTGAGAATTTCTTGCTGCAAACTGAACAACGAAACAGTTTCTCCCGAGTGTGCAGAGTCGAGTGTTGTCTCAGGTGTCCCTTCTGTGTGAATGTCTTACTACAAACTGAACACTTAAAGGGCCTTTCTCCGGTGTGCAGAGTCAAGTGTCTTTTCAGATTACTATGGTCTGTGAATCCTTTACGACAAACTGGACAACCAAATGGTTTCTCCCCAGTATGGACGGTCATGTGTTTCGGCAAAAGGCTTCTGTTACCGAACACTGTTTTACAAACTGAGCAGCTGAAACATTTTCCTTCTGAATGACGTTTCATGTGAGTCACTAAGGAGTTCTTCCAGGAAAATCTTTTACGACAAACTGAGCAACTAAATTTGTTTTTTTCTGTTTTCATATCAATCACAAGGACTTTGTTTTGCAGAGGGTTTAATCCTGACTGTGGTTCCCCAGTTTCCTCCCAATCCCAACTGTCATCGGTCTCAGGTTCATGAGAATCTCCAGTTTTGTCATCAGTATCTGGTTCTGAATGTCTCTCTGGATCTGAGTTCCTGGCTGGTTCTGGTCCTCCACAGTCCTCTCCATCAGCTTCTGTTTTCCAATGCTCTGCCTCTCTGTTCTCCTCAGTTTGGCTTTCATGAAGCTGCGAGCACTGAGCTTTCTCCTCATCGTCCTCTTCACTCTTCACAACCTCCAGCCCTTGAAGCTGCTCTCCCTCCTGACTGGTCCAGAGTTCCACCTGTTCCTCTTTAATGTGTGGGGGCTCTGGCTCCTCCTGTTCCAGACTGGAGAACCACTCCTGCTGCTCACGGGGAACCAAATCTTGAACCACTAACAGCTGCGGGACGTCTGTGGAGGATAACCAATGCAGATGTCTTAGAAAACTGTAATTCCATATTAATCGTAAACCCTTAGAAACCGGTGGCAATCTCAGATGACATTACTGTCGGGCTGTTGCGGGTTCCATGTCTGACCTAGAGTGAAGGTACCGGTATCATATTAACCTCCTAAGGAATCCATTGGTACCAACCATGACAAGGGGGCTGCATAACGGCCTAAAGTTAGGCTAGGTTTTGGAAAGGTAAAAAATTGGCATTTTTAAAGGTCAACAAATCATGGAATTGAATTATACAACAGAAACTGCAACAGCAGCAACGTCTTCTTTTCTCAGCCCATTAAGGAACTTCATCCTTCAGTTTATGCAGAACTGATTAAAAATCTCCACATTTAGAGGACAGGAAGGGGATGACAACTATACTCTGTAAAGTCACTAAAAGATGTCAGACAAATGTAGTGGAGGAAAAGCACAATATTTACCTCTGGGATGTCATGGAGTAAAAGTATAAAGTTGTAATAAAAACACAAAAGTACAAGTAGGTCAGTAGTGTAGTCTACGTCATACACGCAGTACACCCACTAAGAAAGATTTCCATATACCCACTTAAAAATGCTCAATGACACGCAACGACATACTTTCCATTACCATTATTATCATTATTATTATTATTATTATCAATTGTCATCTGTGGGGGTTTTTGTATCTTTGCATAAGCTAAATAAAGGTATTTCCACAGTAATTTTGTTCATAAAAGTGTATCAGAATGCAAGAAATTAAGTCTTTGACGCTCAAAGTGTCCCTGGTGGGGGGCACCCAGACCCCCCAAATATCCTACTGAGGCCAATATATACAGCTACACATACAGTATGCCACTGCAGTACTGTAGACTACACCACTGAAGTAGTGTTGGAGCTAAATCTGCTCCGATCTCATGTTCAGTCAATTAGTCGTCAGAATCTCAGATGTTGATGTGTGAACTTTTTATTACATGGAATATTCTAGAGACAAATAAAGAGATCAATTTGTCTGACTCTTTGGCTCTTGCACCCCTGGTTTTATTCACTAAGGGGGGAGGGTCTCCAGGTCACAGTGATGTGATGTGTTTGTGTGTTTATTCGTTATCTTTCAGTTGGACTGTGATTGCAGGTTTATGACCCTATCAGGACTTACAGAGCAACAAATAACATGACCTGCTGCCCTTTTAGTTGGGCTGTAAAGAGGATCTGGATCCAAACACAGGACGTTTCCCTAACTATCAATCCTGCATCTGACACATTTAGTAGAACTGGGTAGATTAGATTAGATTATACTTTATTTAAATTTCCTTATTACAGCAGCAGCATTTTCTTCTATACAGCAAAAAACACACAAACAAGTAAACACACAAGAAATACAGGCAAACAATAAACAATAATTATAAGGTATAGGGTATAGGGTAATAACACAATGTAGCAGAGCACCTTATCTCAGAGGAAAGGAGCATTGTAAAACAGCTTAATGCATGAACAACAAACTTAATGCATGACCAACATGTCTTTGCAAATCACACACAATGTTTAAACATTTTAAATTCCAACAGTAGGCTACCTCGAATTTAAATCATACGTAATAATGCATCTACACCTTCCTCCTCTATTGGTTTCCCAGCAGTTTAAAGTGATAATAACAATGCAGCTGTACACACCTGCTCTGTGTAACGGGACTTCCGGGTTGAAAGCAGCGTCCAGTAGTTTCTGTTGTCGGTGAATCTCTTTAGAACTGGACTCAAGTTCCTCCTCGTAGTCCGCTATCGTCCTCTCAACCAGCTCAAATATCTCTTCAGCAGCTGCAGTCAGTCGCTGCTTCACAAAAGCTCTCAGCATTTGAATATGAGACATTTTTTATTAAATCACACCAACTTTTCCTGCACAGAGACTCCGTTTTGCTCCCTCTGACATGCGCTGTGTTGCTAGGTTACGTTCGGGTCCGTCTACTTCCAGCTAGCAAGCTAACTTCATTAGCTTCTAGGACAGCATGATACGTTTTTAAATAACGGGAACAGCACAGAGTCCATTAAAACATGTTTATCTGGACTTTGCGGGTCCATGAAAAACACCTTTTGGTCTCTATCTAATAGTATTTCCAACTATCACTGTGGCCGTGTTTTGTATCCGTCTATTTACAGCTAGCACGCTTTAATATTTTGCGATAACAGAGATGAGTCTGAGGTGAAACTTACGGAAACTCTGCAAAAAGTCCATTTAAACAAGTGTTTCCATTCATACGGGCTCGGACCGAACACGGTTCACAACAACAAGGGCCCCGGAACAAAAATATACAACCCTATACTGCCTATGATTTAACCAGACTCCATTGCATTGCTCAAGTTAGCCACGATCAGTAGAAGTGCTTCCGGTACCACGTCTTCTTCAAAATAAAAGTGAAAAAACATTTACAGACCATATGTCGCTGAGGACTTTGTGTAGCAGAATGGCCCGTGAATGACATTATTTCTTTAACTTTATCATATTATGGGATTATTATCACTGACATCTTAACATTTAGCAGCTTCTTAAGTTAGTTTGTGCTAGTTTTACAGTCTAGGATGTGACAACTGTAACAGGAAAGAAAGCCAAAATAAAGGAAATTGATGCATGCTTTTTTCCATTTCCTTCTGCTTCCTTTGTGTTGAAGTTTTAAATTTGGCGGATTAATGAGAACTATTGCTGGCTGCTCCCCAGATCTCTGCAATTGAGACAGCTTGCTAGACTATACTGTCCAATTTCTCTCTTGCACCTATTTTGCAGGGGCTCTGTACGGAGCTTGGCCCCGCCCATGATGATTCTGATTGGTTTAAAGAAATGCCATTAAACCACAGCACGTTTTCTTCCCATTTGACCCGTTGTCCTATATCAATGTTCTTTTTAATTCCCCAAAATAACATGATTGATTCCACACAACGCTCTTTGCCAAGTACAAATCTCTACTTTCATTAATTTTGGGGCGTCTTATTCAATTTTATAGCATTTGAAAAACAAATTGAAGTGGTTTTCAGAAAGTATTGAGAGTAAAAGTTGACATATTCCAGTCTGTGATTATCATCAACATCCATTCCTTTAATTTTAGTCTCAATAATTCCTAATTTCTGCTTTTCTAACTCAAACATTAGGTGTAATTTCCTATAAATGAGGTTTATTGACCATAAATTCCAAAAATAACTGTAAAACTAAAGTTAATAAGTTAGTGGTACGTAGTGTTGAAAACGTTAAAAAAAGGGACAAATATTGAAAAAAAGCGTCAAAAGAGTTGAAAAATGGGACTGAAACGTAAGAAAAAGTTAAAAACATCAATATAAATTGTTGTATATTTAAGTTATGTGACAGTTTTTCACTCCTGAGTCAATTAACTTTATTTTCTTAAATGTATATATTTGTTTTCTTCCCATAATTTTGTTAATTTTTGTGTCACTATTTTGCCTTCATGGCCTTATTTGGGAAAACAATAAAAATCCATCAATTCAACTTCATCCTGAGTGTTTTCACCTGCTCACGACAGCTCAGCGACATACCCTTAAAAAAATTAAAATCTCATACACACACCTACATATACATGTTAGCCTAATGCCAACATTTAGGCTATATTAGGGGTGCGATCACGCTGTTGAATATCGCGACAACAATATTAAAGTGTACTACAGTTCTGCCTTTCTGCTGCTTTCAGTAAAAGTTAGTACAATACTACAAGTGCTTGTTGACTTTAAAATAAGAAATAATTTCTATCATTCTGTCATTGAATAAAATGAATATTAAATTGAAGATAAAAGGCCCCATTAAAAAAAGAATTACATTTTCAAGTGCAGTTTTCTACTGACAAAAAAATCTCTGAGTGTCTTTCACGATGTTTGTATTGTGTCAGTTGATATTACAATGATGATGATAAAAAATACTATATATTGTGCATCCATAATTTCTACCTGGATATGACTTGTGCTGTATTTTTGCCCTTTTTTGTGAAGTTTTAGTACCCGTGGTTAGCCAACAGGTCGCGCCAGTGTTGAGGAAATAGCTTTTATAAGCCTGACTCACTTCCTTTCCTTTTCTCTTCTGGATTCTCCAAATTAAAGTTGCAACATCTCCATGTGGAAGCTGTACTTGGGGAAAGTTATTGCAGATTATTAGATTATTGTCACAGTTCCTCCAATGACAAGGAGAGAGAGTCAGTGGCTTTATTTGACACATGCTCATGCGGACTGTGCTGCGAAGTGCAGGTTGGCATGCAAGGGTCAAGAATAATACTTAGAATATACATATATATATAGAAAAAGATTATACACAAGCATCACAGAAAGAAGAGAGAGAGAGAGAGAGAGAGAGAGAGAGAGATATTACACACTGTGATGTATGTAATAGAAGTATCTGAATCAGAAATATTAGCTTTATTCCAGGGTGGAAATTGGACACAAAGCTAAAGTGGCCTGGTGTGTAAGACAGCTGTGCAAAGTTTTAGCATATACAAAAATATACATTTGTTACAGTTGTTTTGAGTTTTGAACAAGATTGGGTGAGAATATGCACCTTTGCAGTATTTTACATACTGTATTATACTTTACAACCATTGTCTCTTCATCAGATGGATTCTGAGATGAACTTTTCCAACCTTAAAGTGTCTAAATGGCCAAAAAAAACACACTTTTCAACACCACCGTTCTCAGAAAACGTGACAAATCATCTCGGAACGAATGCAAAAACCTGGAAATGTCGCAGTGTGTGGGTGACATAGGACCTTTATGTTAATTAAGTCATGTGAACATTGGAACAGGCTGTGTGTGTGTGTGTATGTGTATGTGTGTGTGTGTGTGTGTGTGTGTGTGTGTGTGTGTGTGTGTGTGTGTGGGTGTGTGTTTGAGCATAGTGTGGCAAATATTAACTTTGTCCAAAGTACATTACTGTTCCTGAATTACGATGCACACACGCCAGCAGAGTTGATGTATTTTAGTTCAACCCTGCTCTGAACTTCAAACTCTCTGCAGGAGCATCTATGGCTGACCCTAGCCGCTCATTAAAGGCACATTTCACCGCACAACCATACACTCATCAGGCTGTGTGTGTGTGTGTGTGTGTGTGTGTGTGTGTGTGTGTGTGTGTGTGTGTGTGTGTGTGTGTGTGTGTGTGTGTGTGTGTAAGACTAATGGAAGCTACTGGTAAATTCTACATGAGGTGGATTTAACCCTCATGTTGTCCTCGGGTCAAATTGAGTGGGGCGGCCTCTGGCTCGGGTCTGTTGGCTGGGTCCTGCAGCGGCCCAGGTTCGGGTCCGGCCTGCGGCCCTTTGTTGCGTGTCGTCCCCCATCTCTCTCCCCCTTTCATGTCTATCCACTGTCACTAAAATAAAGGGAAAGGCCCCCCAAAAAACTCTAAAAAAATAAATAAATAGTATTGAGTAAAAGTTGACATATTCCAGTCTGTGATTATCCATCAACATCCATTCCTTTCATTTTAGTCTAAATAATTCCTAATTTCTGCTTTTCTAACTCAAACATTAGGTATAATTTCCTATAAATGAGGTTTATTGACCATAAATTCCAAAAATAACTGTAAAACTAAAGTTAATAAGTCAAAAAAAAGTGACGAACCTGGCAAAAAAGCATCAAAAGTGTTGAAAAAAGGGACAAAAACGTAAGAAAAAGTTAAAAACATTGAAAAAAAGCGTCAACAAAAGTGTTGATTTTCAATTTTGACGGGAAGACAACACGAGGGTTGAGAAAACACCAACAGAACGGTTTAATGAAATCAGGATTAAAGGTTTCGTGCATAACTTTTTGATATTATTGAACGTCCATTACGTTCCATTCATGCCATCCCAAATGAGTTGTTACAAAGCTACCTGACCTGCAGCATGTCATTCCCTCTCTCTCTCTCTCTCTCTCTCTCTCTCTCTCTCTCTCTCTCTCTCTCTCTCTCTCTCTCTCCTTTCATGTCTTCAGTACAGGTAATGGTCTCTCTGTCACTGTTGTTGCAACCAACGTAATAATAATTTAGATTTATACAGCGCATTTCATAAGTAATGTCACACTCAGGACATAGGATTGTGTTTATTATTGCCCGCTAAGTTGAAAGTGACAACAACACCAATGGAACCAACAAGGAAATGGGCGAATCTCTAAAACACACCATGTTCCTGTTTCTTCTATGAGGTGATACAGAAAACCTGAAAGCCACCTGAGGCCCGCGGTGAGCTAACGGCGAGCTAAGCCTCGAGAGAGACATGTGAACTTATCGCTGTTTTCCTTTGTGAACAACGAGACAAAGAGGCCTCGCTGTGCAGAGAGCTCCCCTGTCTCGTCTTTTCACAGGGCTGCTGTCAAAACACAACCAGGGGCTGTGCTCTCGCTGACAAGCCTGCACTCTGCCGGGAACATTTTGTCCATGTGTTGGGGGGGTGGGTGGGGTGGTTGGGGGGCTGGAGTTGAGAGTTGTTGGACAAATCTTCCGGCTTTGAATGTGATCTGTACATCCATCACCTCAGGGGAAAACATCATCATCTTACAAAGACCACACACATACATAAACATTCACATATGCACGGGCACGCACACTCAGTGAGGGCAGGGGGATGGGGGCTGCAGACACAGAGCCACTCCCACGACCTGAGCACAAGATAAGGAAAACTACACAATAGAGTTTTGAAGCATATTTGGTCGACCGGTACTGTTTTTCCGAGCCGATACCGAAATCGTTAATGAAATAGATGACCGATATTTGGAGCCGATATATGTCTTCTAGTCAAAATTAGACAAAAGTTTGTTTAAGTGCTTAAATGCTTGCTGTAAATGCAACTCTCCTGTTGTCCTCAGGTCAAATTTGACCCATTTTTAAAAAAAGATTTCATATCAGAGATGTGGACTTCTTTCAACCACATCTATCTATCTATCTATCTATCTATCTGTCTATCTATCTCTATCTATCTATCTATCTATCTATCTATCTATCTATCTATCTATCTATCTATCTATCTATCTATCTATCTATCTATCTATCTATCTATCTATCGAACCGTGGAGGCAGCGGTACAGCTCCCCATGTTCTGTGAGGCAAAATGACAAGTCTGGTAGCTTTCGGACTTTACAGTGTGTGTGTGTGTGTGTGTGTGTGTGTGTGTGTGTGTGTGTGGTCTTGTGTATATTCGTGTTGTGGGGTCCAGAGAGGACCAGTCCATTATGGGGCTAAAATGCTGGACCCCACAACTTTAAAGGGTTAAGACTTGGTTTTAGGATTAGGGTTAGAATTAGGTCATGGTGAGGGTAAGGGTTAACGTTAGGCATTTAGTTGTTATGGTTAGGGTAAGGGTAAGGGTTAACGTTAGGCATTTAGTTGTTATGGTTAGGGTAAGGGTAAGGGTTAACGTTAGGCATTTAGTTGTTATGGTTAGGGTAAGGGTAAGGGTTAACTTTAGGCTTTTAGTTGTTATGGTTAGGGTAAGGGTAAGGGTTAACGTTAGGCATTTAGTTGTTATGGTTAGGGTAAGGGTTAACGTTAGGCATTTAGTTGTTATGGTTAGGGTAAGGGTAAGGGTTAACGTTAGGCATTTAGTTGTTATGGTTAGGGTAAGGGTAAGGGTTAACGTTAGGCTTTTAGTTGTTATGGTTAGGGTAAGGGTAAGGGTTAACGTTAGGCTTTTAGTTGTTATGGTTAGGGTAAGGGTAAGGGTTAACGTTAGGCATTTAGTTGTTATGGTTAGGGTAAGGGTTAACGTTAGGCATTTAGTTGTTATGGTTAGGGTAAGGGTAAGGGTTAACGTTAGGCTTTTAGTTGTTATGGTTAGGGTAAGGGTAAGGGTTAACGTTAGGCTTTTAGTTGTTATGGTTAGGGTAAGGGTAAGGGTTAACGTTAGCCATTTAGTTGTTATGGTTAGGGTAAGGGTAAGGGTTAACGTTAGGCATTTAGTTGTTATGGTTAGGGTAAGGGTAAGGGTTAACGTTAGGCATTTAGTTGTTATGGTTAGGGTAAGGGTAAGGGTTAACGTTAGGCATTTAGTTGTTATGGTTAGGGTAAGGGTAAGGGTTAACGTTAGGCTTTTAGTTGTTATGGTTAGGGTAAGGGTAAGGGTTAACGTTAGGCATTTAGTTGTTATGGTTAGGGTAAGGGTTAACGTTAGGCATTTAGTTGTTATGGTTAGGGTAAGGGTAAGGGTTAACGTTAGGCATTTAGTTGTTATGGTTAGGGTAAGGGTAAGGGTTAACGTTAGGCTTTTAGTTGTTATGGTTAGGGTAAGGGTAAGGGTTAACGTTAGGCTTTTAGTTGTTATGGTTAGGGTAAGGGTAAGGGTTAACGTTAGGCATTTAGTTGTTATGGTTAGGGTAAGGGTTAACGTTAGGCATTTAGTTGTTATGGTTAGGGTAAGGGTAAGGGTTAACGTTAGGCATTTAGTTGTTATGGTTAGGGTAAGGGTAAGGGTTAACGTTAGGCTTTTAGTTGTTATGGTTAGGGTAAGGGTAAGGGTTAACGTTAGCCATTTAGTTGTTATGGTTAGGGTAAGGGTAAGGGTTAACGTTAGGCATTTAGTTGTTATGGTTAGGGTAAGGGTAAGGGTTAACGTTAGGCATTTAGTTGTTATGGTTAGGGTAAGGGTAAGGGTTAACGTTAGGCATTTAGTTGTTATGGTTAGGGTAAGGGTAAGGGTTAACGTTAGGCATTTAAGTGTAATGTTATGGTTAGGGTAAGGGTTAACGTTAGGCATTTAGTTGTTGTGGTTAGGGTAAGGGTAAGGGTTAACGTTAGGCATTTAGTTGTTATGGTTAGGGTAAGGGTAAGGGTTAACGTTAGGCATTTAGTTGTTATGGTTAGGGTAAGGGTTAACGTTAGGCATTTAGTTGTTATGGTTAGGGTAAGGGTTAACGTTAGGCATTTAGGTGTAATGTTATGGTTAGGGTAAGGGTTAACGTTAGGCATTTAGTTGTTATGGTTAGGGTAAGGGACAAGAGAATGCATTATATCAATGATGGGTCCCCACAAAGATAGTGAAACGCATTGTGCGTATGTGTGTGTGTGTGTGTGTGTGTGTGTGTGTGTGTGTGTGTGTGACAAAGCGCAAGCACACACACACACACACACACACACACACACACACACACACACACACACACACACACACACATTGCCCCTAGCACAGATTACCTTCCATAAGCCACAAAACAATCTGATTGGCCGATGCGTGCCCCGTCACCTGAGGCCATGCTTAGCCGACTGATCCTGGCAGGAAGTCCGACTGCAGCTCGAGTGTCAGCGCACCTGGACTCTGCGTCCGTGTCGGTCAAACTACCAGCAGGCAACCCGGCAGGATGTGGACAGGTACGGCCCAGCAGGGATTCTGTGACAACACAATTGTTTTGTAGAAGAAATGAGCCCAACGATGGAGGCAAGGTGGCGGTCGGGGGGGTTGATGGAGGTAAAAAACAATATATATCTGTCAGAATTCAAGATGTATACTTTCAGGGGCCAACTTGAGCGCCATTTACCAGCCAAATGCAGGTAAATATGCAAGTAGCTGGTAGATTTGCTTAACTCACCAGCTAATAAGCAATGGTATTGTATTATTAGCTTACTGTATACTGTCCTTTAGCTTCATTTATGTTGATTTATTACAACTTTTTTTTTTTGAAGATAATTTTTGTGGCATTTTTGCCTTGTAATGATAATTGACAAGAGTAGGGACAACATGCAGCAAAGGAACATGGGCGGGTTGGAATCGAACCAGGGCCACTGTGGTAAGGACAGTGCCTTGATTGTCTCGATGACATCATTAATGGTCCATGTTAACCGTTTGAGGACCTGACCACGGTAAGCGTACCTGACTCATTTCCGTTTCCGGTGCTTGTGTGTTGGTAGCGTGTTGCTGCTCACTAAATACCAGTTCAATTGGTTAGATTTGCTATTACAGCGGCTAACTGTCCGCTAAACACTTATTCTTATAGTAGTTCTGCCTAAGCACTCACAGATCTTTTCATTTGTCAGCGACTTTCGTTAAAAAACAGTTGTTTTTAATGCTTGGTAGCTAACGCTACCGCTTGCTACTTTAGCTTAGCTGCTAGCGACTTTAGCTTAGCAGTTAGCCATGTCGTCTCCCTCTCCTACTTTCTCTTGCTCGATGTGTGAGATGTTTAGTTACTCCTCTGCGTCCTTTAACGGCAATGGTATGTGTAACAAGTGTAGTTTATTTAAAGACATGGAGGCGAGGCTTAGTGAGTTAGAAGTCCGGATCTGCACCATGATAGATCAGTCATTAGTTACTGTAGCTAACCCCCCCCCCCCAGTAGTTGGTGCGGGCCGGCCTGAGTTAGCCTCTGGTAGCCGCCCCCCGGCAACTCCTGAGCAGCCAGGAAAAGGTGCCTGGGTGACTGTTCGTGGCAAAAAAAGTAGTCGTAAGCTTTCAAAGGCCACGGACCACCACCAGCATGTTGACGTTTCTAACAGATTTTCCCCACTCAGCGACACACCCGCTGAGAAACCAACTCTGGTTATCGGCAGCTCTATTTTGAGAAACGTGAAGTTAGCGAAGCCGGCAGCCATAGTTAAGTGCATCCCGGGGGCCAGAGCGGGCGACGTTGAGTCTTATTTGAAACTGCTGGCGAAGGATAAACGTAAATACAGCAAGATTGTTATTCACGTTGGCGTTAATGACTCCCGGTTACGCCAAACGGAGGTCACCAAGATTAATGTTGAATCGGTGTGTACATACGCAAAGTCAATGTCGGACACCGTAGTTTTCTCTGGACCTCTGCCAAATCTGACCAGCGATGACATGTACAGCCGCATGTCGTCATTTCGCCGCTGGCTGTCGAGGTGGGTCCAGATAATGATGTGGGCTTTGTGGATCACTGGCTGTCTTTCTGGGGAAGACCTGGTCTGATTCGGAGAGACGGCATTCATCCCACTTGGGATGGAGCAGCTCTCATTTCTAGAAATCTGGACAAGTTTATTAGTGGACCTAATCCCTGACAATCCAGAGCTGGGACCAGGAGGCAGAGTCCCAGTCTAACACACTTCTCTGCTCCTTTATTCCAGGAGTTATCTAGTAAAAACCCCATAGTGACGGTGTCTGCCCCCCGACCATTAAAATTATTTAAATCAAAGGTAAATAGAGGAGGAGCTGTGCATGAAAACCTCATAACAATTAAAACCACAAGTGCAATAGTGCAAAACAATAGGAGAATTAAATGTGGACTCCTAAACATCAGATCTCTCTCTTCTAAAGATGTACTAGTAAATGAATTAATATCAGATTCTAATATTGATTTATTTTGTCTTACTGAAACCTGGCTGGGTGATGGAGAATATGTTAGTCTAAATGAATCCACCCCTCCCCCCCCAGTCATATTAATACTCACATTCCTCGAGGCACAGGCCAAGGAGGTGGAGTTGCAGCTATCTTTGATTCTAGTCTACTAATCAGCTCTAAACCTGAACTGAATTAAAACTCATTTGAAAGTCTTGTTCTTAGTCTTTCACACACAAGTTGGAAATCACTGCAGCCAGTTCTATTTGTTCTAGTGTACCGAGCACCTGGTCCATACTCTGAACCAGTTCTATTTGTTATAGTGTACCGAGCACCTGGTCCATACTCTGAACCAATAACTATAATAAGTAATATTGCAAAAATCAGGAATATCCTGTCTAAAAATGATGCAGAAAAACTAGTCCATGCATTTGTTACTTCTAAGCTGGATTACTGCAATTCTTTATTATCAGGCTGCTTGAAAAAGTCCATAAAGACTCTTCAGCTGGTCCAGAATGCTGCAGCACGTGGTCTGACAGGAACCAGGAAAAGAGATCATATCTCTCCTGTTTTAGCTTCTCTGCATTGGCTTCCTGTAAAATCCAGAATAGAATTTAAAATCCTTCTTCTCACCTACAAAGCTCTTCATGGTCAGGCACCATCTTATCTTAAAGAGCTCATAGTACCTTACAACCCTACAAGAGCACTACGCTCCCAGAATGCAGGGTTACTGGTGGTTCCTAGAGTCTCTAAAAGTAGAACGGGAGTCAGAGCGTTCAGTTATCAGGCTCCTCTCCTGTGGAACCAGGTTCCAGTTTGGGTTCAGGAGGCAGACACAGTCTCCACATTTAAGAGTAGACTTAAGACTTTCCTCTTTGATAAAGCCTTTAGTTAGGGCATAGAATTGAATATTGTTAGGGAGTCGCAGCGTCCCCCTAACCCGGCCCACCTGCTTCTCGTCATAGTTGTCAGATCTATCTATCATATAATCAATAATATAATAAAACTAGAGGGAGACTTGGCATACAGCCCGATCCGGTTGGGGAGAGTTCTAGCCTGACCAGGCTCCTCTCTTTACCCTGTCTCTCCTAGTTATGCTGTAATAGTTTTAGACAGCTGGGGGACTTCCTTTGACACACTGAGCTCCTCTCTCCTCTATCTTTCTATCTTTCCATTTGTGTGCATCCATGTCCCAGAAATGCTTGTTACTAACCTAGCTCTGGGGAGTCATTCCCCGGAGTCCTTATGTTCTTTGTCGCCCAGCATGTTTCCTCGGATCAGGGAGGCTCCAAAATCAGGGTAGCAGCTGTCGCCATGGTCCGCTACACGTCCTGCGATGCCATGTTCATCCTGCTACGTCCTGCTACGTCCTGCTGGGCCTTGTAATGCTGCACAGTGTCCTGCTATACCATGAACTACTACAAAGAACTGCTACAAACTACTATTTTTTGTGACTGTTGTTGCCACTCTTCATTCTAACCCCAACCGGTCGTCAGACACCGCCTACCAAGAGCCTGGGTCTGGGTCTGGGTCTGTCCCAGGTTTCTGCCTAAAAGGAAGTTTTTCCTCGCCACTGTCGCACTGTTGCTTGCTCTGGAGGGAACTACTAGAACTGTTGGGTCCTTGTAAATTATAGAGTGTGGTCTAGACCTACTCTATCTGTAAAGTGTCTCGAGATAACTCTTGTTATGAATTGATACTATAAATAAAATTGAATTGAAATTGATAAATGGGGCGCACGCTCAACCAGGTGTGAATCGCGGGTTGGCATCGAAACCGGGCCACTGTGGTAATGAGAGAGCTTATTGTCAGTGTAAGGCTTGTGAAGGCTTGTATCATAAGATTTCCACTCTGGAAAACAACACTTCTGTTGCCACGTCCATATGATACAAGCCTTCTGTGATCACGCTTCACCCCCACCCTCTCCTCCATGCAGCTGCTAGTAGCCAAGAAGGACACAGAGGCTTAAAAAAACATGATTGAGAGAGATGTAATTGTCTTCACTCGAGTTTCTGTGCGGGAAAGTCAGCGGACGCCTCAATCATACAGAAAAACACCGAGAGACCATCTCAACCCCCGTCGACCTGCAACTTTGTGTTTTTCTGGGTACAAATTTCAACATTTTGTTGTTGTTTTTCCACACTTTTCTCGATGTTTTTGTTGATTTTATTCCAAGGTTTTTCTCACTTTTTTGGCTTTTTTCTAATTATGTTTTTTGTTGATTTTTTTGAGAATTTTTTGTTGCTTTTTCAGATTTCTTTTTAACTTTTTCCAATTTTTTTGGTCACTTTTTTAAACAAGTTTTTGTCACCTTTGGCGCTGTCTTTGATAAAGTTTTTTTTAAATCACTTTTTCTGATTTTTTTTCCACTTTTTCCGATTTTTTTGGTCACTTTTTTTAAACAAGTTTTTGTCACCTTTGGCGACGTCTTTGATAAAGTTTTTTTAAAATCAGTTTTTCTGATTTTTTGGTCACTTTTTTCAGCGCCCTTAAAGAAAATATGTTTGAAGATTTTTCCAACATTTGTCACTTTTTCAACGTTCTTTTGGCATAGTTCTGATATAGAAAGTTTTGTATATGGATCTGAGTATCAGCGTGAACTGCAACCTCAGCAGGGACATATGGATGATATTGGTGTCCATGTCACTGAGTTTCCCAAAAAGCCAATCATATCTCCATATTCCTTTGATCCTTTAAGCCCCTCTTCTCCTTTAGAGTCTCTCTCTCTCTCTATCTCTCTCTCTCTCTCTCCATTCTTGGTTTTAGGTAAAAAACACAAATCTGTGAACTTTATCTTGGGGCAAACAAAGATGGCTGTGTGTGTGTGTGTGTGTGTGTGTGTGTGTGTGTGTGTGTGTGTGTGTGTGTGAGCAGGAGAAGATTGATGACTCAGCAGACATTGATTGATTGATGACTGTTTACTAGGATGGTGAAAGCCAGAATAAGGATTGATTTGAACTATTAACACAGAAATGAAGGATGTAGACCAGGTCAGCATGATATGGGTGTCTCTCTCTCTCTCTCTCTCTCTCTCTCTCTCTCTGTCTCTCTCTTTCCCTATCTCTCTCTTTCCCTATCTCTCTCTTTCCCTATCTCTCTCTTGCCTTCCTTCAAATTCAAATTCAAAGAGGCTTTATTAGCATGACGATATTTACACACAGTATTGTTAAAGCACAGAGTAAACAGGGACACGTGCACATTTCCATACATTTTAACAGTAGGGTGCAGACAATGAAACATTATGTTAACATTCGTGCAAAAGCAACAATCATATCAACACAATTTAACAGCAATAACATGAAAAACATGAAAACAAGATGATTACAGTAGTGTGTGTGTGTGTGTGTGTGTGTGTGTGTCAAGGCACAAGCACAAAGTGTGCTCTCTCTCTCTCTCTCTCTCTCTCTCTCTCTCTCTCTCCCCGGCTGATCAGTCCAGTGCTGCTGACTGTGTTGGACCCCGGAGCGTCACCCCGACCTGACGCAGTCTTGTACCAGAGCGCAGCTGTCACCATTACTTCATGCTTATTGGCCCAAGAGCGCGCGCGCGAGAGAGAGAGAAGCAGAGGGGCAAAGCAAAGGCAAACAACTGAGAGAGAGAGAGAGAGAGAGAGAGAGAGAGAGAGAGAGAGAGAGTTGGACCCCTGCGCTCCGCTCCATCGATCTGCAGAGGCGCACAGAGGAGCTTCTACCGGACGTTGGACACAATTTCGGAGCTTTTTTTTTTTAAGGGGGAATGCAAAAAGTGGATTCACATTTTGGAACATGCAATTTGGAAATCTGGTACGGTAAGACTGTGACAGCTTTGTGTCGTTTGTGTCGCTTTGTTTGAGCTTTTCACACGAACGACTGAAGTGTTTCTGCCCTCCCCCTTTTTTTTCTCCCGAACTACAAAAAAAAAAAAAATTGGAAAAAGGCTTGCAGTCTTGCAGAACTGATGTATCGACCTGTGAGTGAGAGAGCTGCACTTTGCCTCACATCAATGAAAGCCTGAGAGAGGGAACTACATAGCAGGGATATGAATAAAGGAGCGGATTGTTGCTGTTCTGTCGGTCCTTGGGACAAGATGGATGATGATAGTGACGATGTTGTTGTTGTTGTTGATGATGATGATGATAGTGAAGATTGTGGTGGGCTGGGCAATATATTGATATATCATCGATGTACAGTACGAGGCTAAATATCGTCTTAAATCTGCGATATCTAACGATATTTTAACGATATATATAACAAGTGTTGTCTTTTCCTCGTTTTAAAGGCTGCATTACAGTAAAGTGATGTCATTCTCTGAACTTAACACACTGTTTTAGCTGTTCTGTAATTTGCCTTTACACACTTAACCCTTGTGTTGGGTCAAATTGGTCAAATTTTTACCCATTTTCAAAGCTGATATGAAAGTTTTTTATATCAGAAATATGAAAGGTTTCTTTTAACTTATTGCCCAAAAAAAGCATGCCTGCATGGATGTATTGTTCAACATTATTCGCAGATCACATTAGTGGTTACTTTCATTTCATTTTGGGCGTTTTATACAATTTTTTTTAGCATTTTTATTGTTTTTTTACATGGTTTTGAAACAGTATCCTGACTCAAATTTGACATATACCCTCTGATCTTAACTATTAGTGAAAATAATTCATGATTTCTGCTTTTTTAACTAAAAAATTAGGTAATATGTCATATAAATTAGGTTTATTGACCATACAAAAAAAAGTACCTAAAAAAAGCTACAAAAATGTATTAAAAAAGCTCCATAAAATATGTTGACCCGGACATACAAGTTTATGGTCAATGTGAAGACAACACAAGGGGTTAGTTATGTCTCCATATCGCCCAGCCCTGTATGATGGTGGCTTGCCAGGAACTGCTCTTTGTCAACAGTGACACACAGGTTTGTTTACCTTGGGGAGTTAAAGGTAAGCAAAGTTGGTATGGTTGCACTGTGTACTGTCCTCGTTTCCGTCTGTCAAATTTGAGGTTTGATCATCATCATCATCATCATCATAAATAACTGTAGAATTATTTAAGACATAAGACACCTGAGATTGTGGCTCCGGGATGTAGAACTGCACAAAATAGAGAAAGTCAAATAGCACAATATTCTTGACCAAATACCTTGATGTGGATATTGCGGCGATATTGTAGGGTTGACTATTGGTGCCTTCGCAAAATATTAACACAATTACATTTTTTATGTCTGTTTTAGACACAGATGTGGTTTGTTAATGACAACAATGGTCTCAACACAGGGTGGGAAATTAGCACCCGCGGGTACTTTTTCAAAGTGGCGGGTGACTTTTTCTTTGCCAGTCACAGTGGCGGGTGGAGTGGTTTTCAGCGCTAGTCCGGGACATCGGTTTAAAAAATGTGGCAACATACATACAAACCGGTGTTAGGAGGTCAGCAGTAGCTGATTGAACTGTAGAGGGCGAAGTAAAGAAAAGGAGAAGTTGTGGCAAAGGGAAAACAAGGGAATGGTTAGCTTACTAGGTTTGGGAGATGTCCCCTAAATTGGCAGTGGATCAGACTTACATTTAAATGCCCTCTCTAAATAGACAGTATTACATGCTGCCGCTGGTGGGGGCAGTAAATTACAACTTGACCTACTTTCACTTAACTACAGCGCTGTAAAGTCTAGACTCAGTCAGATGTCATTGATCTGCGTAACGACAGTACAGTGGAACGTTTGCCTTTAGCAGAGCGACAGTAATAGCCTAATATACCATCATTACTGATATTAAACTACATTCTGGGTTATATTTGCACTGAATAACACATTCAATAAACAGAAACATAACTCTGGCAGCACACATGAACAGGCTAGCTCACACATAAAATAGCACCCACGTGACTCAGCCTCCTGTTGCTAACGTACATTCATAAATCTTACATAACATCGTCATCAGACTTACTTATTGATGCACGCACACAGTAGTATCCACAAAGTTAGTCCAATGAGGGGATAAAGTAAAGTGTGATAGTGTTCCACGTTAATGCCTTTTCTCTCTCGCTTGAGACCGCCGTGTCCAAGCCGAGGCGCAGAGCCTGACCTTACCGCATGCTGATACGTTGCTAGGCCAGGGAGAGCGAGCTACTGTACTGACAGGGAGAGAGAGACTGTATCACTACAAATAGGTGTCACTTAAGGGGGAAAGTAGCCTCCACGTAAGGGGCAGCACAGCGCAAAGCCCGACGTAAGTGTCTTTGCTAGTTTAAGACCGACGCAGATGTCAATTTCCCGTCCACTAGGATTATCGTGTGTCTGACAGGGTGGGGGGGGGGCGCGGCATCACGATGGTGGCTCTCCATCGTAATGCCGGTCAACCATCACGATGAACAATGATACAATATCGTCCACCGGCACAACCCTATAGCCTACCTTGCGTACGACCAATCCACGCACTGTACTTCCTGTCAAACCTACTCGTCTTCAGAAAGTGAAAACAATTTGTTCGTTAGAGGAACATCTGACTTTAGATTAGAGGCAATAAAAGACCACGAGTCACCCACGTCTCATATCAAGTGCACTGCCATACAGCTGGCAAAGATAAGACCCCAGGAGCACAGTGTGGCAATAAAGGCTTTCATTTTTTTCACTTTTTAGTTGCTTAAATTAATAAAATTAAATAATTAAAAATGCAAAAATAATGTACTGAAGCAACTCAAGGCATGCTAGACGTGGACTTTCTTTTATAAATTTGAATTCCGGCTACAATTGGCTGGTAAAATTAAGCATCCACCTGCAACTGTGGCTTGTGGGCCAAAAAGTTAATTTCCCACCTTGTCCCAAAGTGATGCAAAATTACATTTTATTTCAATAAAAAAAAGTATATATATTTTTTTGTGATCAACAATTTTTATTTATTTTTAAAACAACACACAAAACATACAATTGACCCTCTTCATCACCCCCCACCCAGGCAAAAATCAAGAAAAGAGGACACAGTAACTACTAAATTGAAAACCATACAAGATCATAATAATAAAATAGACTGTTTTTCACTGTTTTTCATGGGACCATTATAAGAATGTACTTAAATTGATTGGCGCTTTGCACACAATACTACAGTACTTTGTTGCATGACGTAATTCCTGAGAAGCTGCCTTGTGGGCGGCTCTGCGAAGCGCACATATACAGGAAGCAGATCAGACAGGGAGCACATACAGGGAGCACATGCAGGGAGCAGATCAGACAGGGAGCACATATACAGGAAGCAGATCAGACAGGGAGCACATACAGGGAGCAGATCAGACAGGGAGCATATACAGGGAGCACATACAGGGAGCAGATCAGACAGGGAGCACATACAGGGAGCAGATCAGACAGGGAGCACATACAGGGAGCAGATCAGACAGGGAGCATATACAGGGAGCACATACAGGGAGCAGATCAGACAGGGAGCATATACAGGGAGCAGATAAGACAGGGAGCATATACAGGGAGCACATACAGGGAGCAGATCAGACAGGGAGCACATACAGGGAGCAGATCAGACAGGGAGCATATACAGGGAGCACATACAGGGAGCAGATCAGACAGGGAGCATATACAGGGAGCAGATCAGACAGGGAGCATATACAGGGAGCAGATCAGACAGGGAGCATATACAGGGAGCACATACAGGGAGCAGATCAGACAGGGAGCACATACAGGGAGCAGATCAGACAGGGAGCACATACAGGGAGCAGATCAGACAGGGAGCATATACAGGGAGCACATACAGGGAGCAGATCAGACAGGGAGCATATACAGGGAGCAGATAAGACAGGGAGCATATACAGGGAGCACATACAGGGAGCAGATCAGACAGGGAGCATAAACAGGGAGCAGATCAGATGGCGGAGCACAAACAGGGAGCAGATCAGATAGTCGAGCAGCATTGCACAGAAAATGCCAAAGCGTAAGTGCAGATTTACAGTTTCCAAAACTTTTCCTCGTACCGTCCATATGTTTCAGTGTCTAATAAAAGGTGCCGAAAAACCTTATCTCATTACATTGAAAAGGTTTTAAGAGATATTTAGTTGAAGCTGGATTTTGAAGCTGACACAGAATAGGTCATATTTAGAGCATTATTTCATATTTATTTATTTAAAAAGAGCTATTATTTTGTTACAGGTTGTTACATATTTTATTACATAAGTTATTTTTATACCATTAAGGCATAATAAAGCATGTTCATTAACCTCCGAGAAGCCTGTCTGAATTTGTGTTTCGAGGCCGGCCGAGTGTCCTCTTTTTTGGAAATCAAAACATGGAAATATGGTCACCCTAACATATAATGTATGGACAATCCGACCCAATACAGCTCTTTTTTTCTATGTACTGTACCTTGCTCTGTCAAGCGGGAAGGTGCTTTTGAGTAGTCCATACTGGGTTCACGCTAGGTTATCCAGTCAGGGGAAAAGGATTGTTTTCCCCCACTGCGACTGCACTACAGGCGCTAATACCAAACGGGGGCTTTCTCTGGCAAAAAGCTGCCAAATATGTTTATTTTACAGTTAAGCACCTGTGATCGGCTCTGTAGAGAACGTGATCCAAGGCTCCTTCATCGGCTCTGTGCAGCACATTGTGTCAACCTTTTCTCTGAGTTATAAGCAGTGGAATCACACAACACTCAACTTTTCCAGGGTGTCCATTCCTGGCTGCCCATTGACCTCCGACCCCTTTGGTGAGATGTGAGCATGAGTGACTGTCTTATCCCCAAAAAACGTGCCCATGCGTTGTTTGTTTGAGCAGCAAAATACGACCTACTGTATATTTCTACGTTTCTAGTGGCAGCTCCCTCTAGTGGACCTGGTAATGACGACAGGAGCAAAGCAGGAAATATGGTGACGAAACATAAGAGTGCCAAATTTACACGTAACCATAGCCATACCCCCTCCCCCACCAACACCAATAATCAACACTGGCAGGGGGATGAAGTCAAAGAGTTTAACCCTTGTGTTGTCTTCAGGTGAAATTTGACCCCTTTTCAAAAAGTTTCTATATCAGAAATTGGGAAAAAGTAATGTGGCTGGTTCCCAACATCGCTCCTCACAAGTTAAATAAATAATAAGTTCATTACTTTCATTGAATTTGGGTGCTTTTGTCAAATTTGTAGCATTTTTGAAAAAAAACAAAAAAACAATTGGTAAAAGAACTTTAAAAAAGTATAAAAAAAAGAGTGTCAATAAAAGTGACTTGAATGTGAAAAGATGTCAAAAAAGTAAAGAAATGTCAAAAATGTGACAAATGTAAAAACAAAAACTTTCAAAATTTGGGTGAAAACCCATTAAAGTTTCAAAAGGCTCAGAAAAAGTAAAAGAAATGTTGAAAAAGTGACAAAATAATTGGGGGCAAAGCCACAAAAGACAACCATAACCTTGATAAAAAGGTTTTTCATTTGAAATTTTGAATTTTCAGGTTGGCGGTGAAGACGACACGAGGGTCAGATGCTGTGGCAAGCAAATAATTGTTAAGATCTGCATAATTTATGCAGAAAAGGCACAAATTGTTGCAGAAAAATCCCCAGAACGCAAGAAACGTCATTATTTCCTGTGTTGTAATTTGTCCCACCTAATGTTGAATCAGACGTCTTCCCTAGATGGGTGGAGAACCCCCACCACCACCACCGCCACATGACAGCAAATGCCGTAACATTGACAGCATTTCGCCATGGGTACAGTTGGATGTGTCCATAATGGCAATCTGGCAGTTCTGGCCAGAAGAGCTGATGCACTCTTGGGCTGATTTGGGCCGCTGAAAAAAAAGAAGAATACTAGAAAGTAGAAGAAATTAAGAGAAGAAATACTTTTGTTGCATACATGTCTATGTCGTAGCATCTGTCCCTATTCAAATAAACAGGACACAATCACCGTGTCTCAATGGAGAAGAAAACAAACTCCCAGTTAGGGCTACGACGTAGCATAGTGACCTTATTTTAACCCTTGTGTTGCCTTCCCATCAACCATAGAACACTATTTTTGCTTTTTCCGACATTTTTTGTCACTTTTTCAATGTTGTGGGTGCTTTTTTTATGTTTTTTCCAAAGTTATGATGATATTTCTAATGTTGACATTATGGGTCAAATTTGACCCGATGACAATATGAGGGTTAAGTGTCATTATATATATAAAATAACTGAATGTACGTTGTTGTAAAGCGTGGTCTGTGGTTTTTCTGCAGGTAGTGGTTGCGTTCTGTCTGTGGGGTACTGATGTCAGCAGAGCTTATGTTTTTCAAGCCAGTAGACCTGGAGAGGGGGGAGACAACCCACCATCTCACACTAAAGGTGAGAACAGCCTCCATGTTTGATGCAGGACCAATCCGCTGTTATACAGTCTAAATAGGGCTGGGCGATATGGAGAAAATCAGACATCACGATATTCTTCACCAAATACCTCGATGTCGATATTGGTACGATATTGTAGGGTTGACGATGGTGCTTTTTAAAGCCCGACCGATAAAGGATTTTTAAGGCTGATACCAATACAAATATTTGGTTATTTAAAACTCTGATATATCGGCCAATATATATATATATATATATATATATATATATATATATATATATATATATATATATATATATATATATATTAAATCCAGAAGCACGTTACAAAACAAACAGATTTCCCTAACATTAGTTATTATTATTGCAGTTCATTTACTAAAGTAAGTTCCAGGCAGCCATTGCGTTTTACTCTGCTATTAAAACTCATAACCTACAGAGATTTAAAACCATCACAGTATATATATATATATATATATATATATATATATATATATATATATATATATATATATATATATATAGATATATATAAAATGTAGGATTGTATCATCTTGTAGCACTATACTTGCACGACAGGGGTGCATTTTGATGCTCTGACATCTCAGTATGCTGCAGAAATCTGAAAAAGTAATGTTCCAGGAGATGAAAAAAAGGCAAATATGGATGTGGGAAAAAATAAGGATAACGTTTTGTTCCTACATTGAAAAAACTAAAAACATGACTGTTTGCCAGCCAGGACTCAAAGGTCAGATAGGCCAACTAATGAGGTCACAACAGTCCCCTCATGTGCGACTGAAATGAAACCTTAACAGAACAGAAAGACTATTATTCAGCTCCATTGTGCATTGAAGTGAATTGAAACCAAAGGCTGCCTGCAGAGTTCTGGAAACAGCTTGGAGTTATTTGTAATATGTGCTGTTAGTAGTTAGCAGCCTTTAACCTGCATGAATACTTTGTGAGCACGTACACGACTGTACGGTTCTTTAACCCTTGGATTGTCTTCCCTTTCGGGACCTTCTCTTGTCCCTCGGGTCAAACTGACCTGGGACTTATTTTGGGTTTTAAAAACAATTCTGAAATAAAATTTGACTTCATAATCTATTACCAAATATTGTCTTTATCTCCATTTCCACCAGCTGAGATAACATCTATGTTCAGGGAATGAATCAGTCTCTACTAGAACACTATTAAAGATGAAAGTGGGGTTCGTTTTTATCATCAGGTTATAATTCATGTTAAAAATCACTATGGAAACAACATAAGTGTCATATCCAGAATAATGATCTGAGTCAGGAATACATGTTTATCTCAGGAAATAAGGTAAGGTGCTGATTTCAGGTAGAAAACATGGAACTTGGAGCATTTTTCTTCTAAAATTAATTAAAAATTTGAAATGGGTCGATTTGACCCGAATACCATACGAAGGGTTAAAGCTGTGAACATATTTCTTTCCAAATAAAAAAAGGGTGTCTTAAGAAAAGCAAGACAGATTTGTATTTTGCTGATGAGTGCAGCATGTTTGCAGCCGTTGTGTCTAACTCTCGTCCCTCCAGTCGTCTCAGAGTGGGTCAGCTCAGCGGGATCCTGCAAGGGCCGGTGCTTTGAGCTGGAGGAGGCCAAACCTCCGGGATGCAGATGTGACAATCTGTGTAAAACCTACTACAGCTGCTGCTCTGACTTCGACGATCACTGTCTGAAAACAGGTCAGTCTGATGTAGGGGTGGGCGCCGAAACCCGGTTCCCGGTTCCCGGTTCCTATGCAACCGGTAGGAATCGGACCGGTTTACAGCGCAAATTTTGGTTCCTCATTTCGGTTCCACTTAATGTGTCGACTGAAATATTTTCCCCTCAATCGCTCGGAAACGGACGTAAAAAAAACCACTTTCTCTGTAGTCTACCGTTAGCCACCGTTAGCTACCGTTAGCTAGCTACCGTAATTGTAGGCTACTTTTAAAATACAGGGGCAAAAAGCAACTTAAAATGCTACTTGCTTGCGCAAAATTTGCTTTAGCAACGTCACTAGCAGTTAGCAAATAGACTGTTTAGCCAATTTGTCTTTTAATGCTAAACGTTTTTTATAACTTTAACTTTTGTTTCGATAATACTGTTTTTTAACTGATTATTGTAAGTGACGAAGAATAAGGTTTTTAAAGTGCCCATATTATGAAAAAAAAAAATCACCTTTTTCTGGGATTTGGAGTGTTATTTTGTTGGTTTTGATCTTTTCATGGACTTTGTTGACAATACGAAAAATATAGGATAATACCAGCCATATCGTTGAAGATACTAGTAAGAACAACATACATTTAATCACTTGTTTCTTGGCCAAAAGGTCTAGGCCCCGCTTGCATAAACTACAGAACTAGGACTGGGACAATATGCTTTTGGTCCTGATTTGATTCCTTCACGATAAGTTTATCGCGATTCTAGAAGTATCGCCATTTGGTAGAATTAAGTGCTTTAAAGTGCCCATATTATGAAAAAAGATCACTTTCTCTGGGATTTGGGGTGTTGTTTTGTGTCTCTGGTGCTTCCACACGCACTAAAACTTGTAAGAAAAAACCTATCCATGGTGTTTTGAGTGAGATCCAGTGAATCCCATTTTTCAACAATAAAATTGAAGTGATATGAACAAACAGGGAAATATAGCTTTTTAGATAAAAGTGATGTTTTGCAATTTTGCAATATTTAAAAATTAGAAGTTGGAAAAAAGATTATATTGCAATATTTTTAAAATCGCACATTGCTGCAGGTCCTCTTTTCACCCTGTGTTACGTTTTGAAACTAAAGTTGAACCCAAGTGCAGACAGCAACGCAGAGCCAAAGGAAACTTTAACATGTTTATTGCAAATGTCCAAGTTTGGGAATGCAACAGGGGAATAAGCAAAGTCCAAATCCAGTGGATATCCAGGGTACAGAGCGGGAGTGGTACCGTGTCCAGTAGTCCGGAGATCCAGTGTAGAGAGAGCAGGAGTGGTACCGTGTCCAGTAGTCCGGAGATCCAGTGTAGAGAGAGCAGGAGTGGTACCGTGTCCAGTAGTCCGGAGATCCAGTGTAGAGAGAGCTGGAGTGGTACCGTGTCCAGTAGTCCGGAGATCCAGTGTAGAGAGAGCAGGAGTGGTACCGTGTCCAGTAGTCCGGAGATCCAGTGTAGAGAGAGCTGGAGTGGTACCGTGTCCAGTAGTCCGGAGATCCAGTGTAGAGAGAGCAGGAGTGGTACCGTGTCCAGTAGTCCGGAGATCCAGTGTAGAGAGAGCTGGAGTGGTACCGTGTCCAGTAGTCCGGAGATCCAGTGTAGAGAGAGCAGGAGTGGTACCGTGTCCAGAAGTCCGGAGATCCAGTGTAGAGAGAGCAGGAGTGGTACCGTGTCCAGTAGTCCGGAGATCCAGTGTAGAGAGAGCTGGAGTGGTACCGTGTCCAGTAGTCCGGAGATCCAGTGTAGAGAGAGCTGGAGTGGTACCGTGTCCAGTAGTCCGGAGATCCAGTGTAGAGAGAGCTGGAGTGGTACCGTGTCCAGTAGTCCGGAGATCCAGTGTAGAGAGAGCTGGAGTGGTACCGTGTCCAGTAGTCCGGAGATCCAGTGTAGAGAGAGCTGGAGTGGTACCGTGTCCAGTAGTCCGGAGATCCAGTGTAGAGAGAGCTGGAGTGGTACCGTGTCCAGTAGTCCGGAGATCCAGTGTAGAGAGAGCAGGAGTGGTGCCGTGTCCAGTAGTCCGGAGATCCAGTGTAGAGAGAGCAGGAGTGGTACCGTGTCCAGTAGTCCGGAGATCCAGTGTAGAGAGAGCTGGAGTGGTACCGTGTCCAGTAGTCCGGAGATCCAGTGTAGAGAGAGCAGGAGTGGTACCGTGTCCAGTAGTCCGGAGATCCAGTGTAGAGAGAGCTGGAGTGGTACCGTGTCCAGTAGTCCGGAGATCCAGTGTAGAGAGAGCAGGAGTGGTACCGTGTCCAGTAGTCCGGAGATCCAGTGTAGAGAGAGCAGGAGTGGTACCGTGTCCAGTAGTCCGGAGATCCAGTGTAGAGAGAGCAGGAGTGGTACCGTGTCCAGTAGTCCGGAGATCCAGTGTAGAGAGAGCAGGAGTGGTACCGTGTCCAGTATTCCGGAGATCCAGTGTAGAGAGAGCAGGAGTGGTACCGTGTCCAGTAGTCCGGAGATCCAGTGTAGAGAGAGCTGGAGTGGTACCGTGTCCAGTAGTCCGGAGATCCAGTGTAGAGAGAGCAGGAACTTCACTCCTGCCTTGGTGGTGGAAAGAGAACAACCAGGGCGAGCAGAAAACACAAGAGCTGGATCCAACTAGGCTGAGTCAGCAGCGAGACTATCATGGTTGTCTTGACTCTGATCGGACGAAGAGTGATAGGTTGGTAGGTTAGAGTGGTAGGTTGGTAGGTTAGAGTGGCAGGTTAAGGTGGTAGGTTGGTAGGTTACAGTGGTAGGTTGGTAGGTTAGAGTGGTAGGTCGGTTGGTTAGAGTGGTAGGTTATGGTGGTAGGTTGGTAGGTTAGAGTGGCAGGTTAAGGTGGTAGGTTGGTAGGTTACAGTGGTAGGTTGGTAGGTTAGAGTGGTAGGTCGGTTGGTTAGAGTGGTAGGTTATGGTGGTAGGTTGGTAGGTTAGAGTGGCAGGTTAAGGTGGTAGGTTGGTAGGTTACAGTGGTAGGTTGGTAGGTTAGAGTGGTAGGTCGGTTGGTTAGAGTGGTAGGTTATGGTGGTAGGTTGGTAGGTTAGAGTGGCAGGTTAAGGTGGTAGGTTGGTAGGTTACAGTGGTAGGTTGGTAGGTTAGAGTGGTAGGTCGGTTGGTTAGAGTGGTAGGTTATGGTGGTAGGTTGGTAGGTTAGAGTGGCAGGTTAAGGTGGTAGGTTGGTAGGTTACAGTGGTAGGTTGGTAGGTTAGAGTGGTAGGTCGGTTGGTTAGAGTGGTAGGTTATGGTGGTAGGTTGGTAGGTTAGAGTGGCAGGTTAAGGTGGTAGGTTGGTAGGTTACAGTGGTAGGTTGGTAGGTTAAGGTGGTAGGTTGGTTGGTTAGAGTGGTAGGTTAGAGTGGTAGGTTGGTTGGTTAGAGTGGTAGGTTGGTTGGTTAGAGTGGTAGGTTGGTTGGTTGGTTAGAGTGGTAGGTTGGTTGGTTAGAGTGGTAGGTTGGTTGGTTGGTTAGAGTGGTTGGTTGGTTGGTTAGAGTGGTAGGTTCACTGGGTGTTTGAAGCAGAGGTGATTAGTGTAGATGAGCTGCAGCTGGAACCCTGACTCCCGCACACCAGGCTTCACTCCTGCAAGTAAGGACGGACAGAGGGAAGGGGGAGCAGAGACAGAGAGCTACGTAGCAGTAGCCACAAGGAGCTGCACATGTTCAGTAGCTCGGTAAGACCCCATCAGCTGATAACTCTTTCTCCAGCTTTGGTCAGTCCAAGGCAGGATTAGCTGGGAGACTTCTTCTAGACCAGGGCTACTTGTGGACTACCTGCAGAACAGGGACAGGAAGTAGAACAGGGACAGGAAGTAGTTCTTTTTGGAGATTATGGTCAACTAGTGTGTGTTGTAACAGTGTTTTGCCATTGAGAACGAGCTAGCATGCTAGCACTAGCATGCCACAGTTAGCCACCTCGTCTCTGCTAGTGCCGTAGAAAGCCGTGCAGAACAGCTCACCTGGAGAATGAAGGCCGAGGACATTCAGAAACCGGATCCCACTCAAAACACCACGGATAGCTTTTTTTCCAAGTTTGCATGCGTGTGGAAGCACCAGAGACACAAAATAACACCCCAAATCCCAGAGAAAGTGATCTTTTTCCACAATATGGGCACTTTAAAGCACTGAATTCTACCAAATGGCGATACTTCTAGAATCGCAATAAATGTATCGTGAAAGAATCAAAACAGGACCACAAGCATATCGTCCCAGTCCTAGTTCTGTAGTTTATGCAAGCGGGGCCTAGACCTTTTGGCCAAGAAACAAGTAATTAAATGTATGTTGTACTTACTAGTATCTTCAACAATATGGCTGGTATTATCCTATATTTTTCGTATTGTCAACAAAGTCCATGAAAAGATCAAAACCAACAATGTGTTGGTCCGTCTTTTGATACTTTCTGACTTCCCTACCCTTTCCGTGGGACTCAAACCCACTGGTTCCTACACTATAATACACAAGTTCAAAACAAAAAGGCTCAGTATTCCCTTAAATCAAATGCTACTAAAACAGGAGGAAAACGTGCATTGGTTGGGGACTATTTTCAGCGGCGGATGAATCCATATTTGCTGCTCTAGTGAGATTTTGTGGCACCAGGACGGCGTGTGTGGGATCGAGTCAAAATAAAGTATTTAGTGTGTGATAATAAAGGAACGTTTCTCCCAGTGCAACAGGTTTATTTGCACTTTTTGTACACATATTTGAACAGATTCACACATTTAATGGTTCTTCTTGTCCCGTAATAGTTAAGTAGAAATAGAGTGAGACATTTTACTACTACGTTTGGTTGTAGCTCCAGTACTCCGAGAGGCTTCGTTAACGCAACATAAGTGCCTTCTGCTGTAGCTGATTATAACGTGAACAAAAGGCAACTGTCCTGGAGTTCGCCAAAATGGCAATTTTCATCTGATGCTGATTTAGACCTTGGCCGGGCGTAGAGAGTACAACCGCAGTTTCATCTTGAAAACATTAAGCAAAGAGCAGTGGGACTCTATCCAAACCCCAAATCTCTCCAAATGAATTCTACAATCATGAGCTACTTTGTGTTTTTTTTTTAATACATATATGTATACAATGTCTGCTAGATTTCATTCCCAGTTTAATGTATTCATCCGTGATGGCTGTCATGTGTCTTTTCCAGCCTCAGTGCGATTGTTTGGTAAAGAGGGCTCACGATGACGTGATGTGTGTTGACCTTTTTTCCTCCTTCCTGTGTCCCAGCGGGAGGTTTTGAGTGCACGCAGGATCGCTGTGGGGAGGAGAGGAATGACAGCCACGCCTGCCACTGCTCGCTGGACTGCCTGGAGAGAGGAGACTGCTGCTCCAACTATAAGTCCCTCTGCATCGGTATTCTCCCCATTTGTACTACTACTACTACTACTACTACTACTACTACTACTACTACTACTAGCCCAGTATCTTTTTTTCGTCATTGCAATATTAGTCTATGTCCTTTTGCGTTCCTCTTCTGGGTTTTGCTCCGCTGCTGCAGGAAATTCCCGCCGGATGAGTGTTTTTCTTCCAGTTTCCTTTCGATTTCTTTGTGTTGGTCTTAACTTTTAGAGCCCTACAAGGACAGGCACCCCCATACATCTCAGACCTGATACAGCTGCGTACATCCTCACGTAGTCTGAGATCAACAGGCCAGAGGTTAGTTGCCCTTACACATTTTAAAACTAGGGGGGACCGTTCATTTCAGGTTGTTGCACCGAGGTTGTGGAACGCTTTGCCTCCTTCCATGCGCTGCTTAGATTGTGTGGAAAACTTTAAAACTCAGTTGAAAACTCTGCTTTTTAAAGAGGCTTTTAACTAGATGGTAGGGTGGTTAGGCTGGTCTTATGTGTACGTGTTATTCTTTTGTTTTGTTTTTGTGATGCATTGTATTTATGAGAGTTGTTAATGCTTCCTTTTGTTGTGAAGCACTTTGTGATCTTCATCTGAGAAAAGTGCTATACAAATAAATTTTACTTACTTACTTACTTACTTACTTAAATGCGCTGGATTTATGAGGACTTCAATTCAATTTCAATTTTAATTTTATTTATAGTATCAATTCATAACAAGAGTTATCTCAAGACACTTTACAGATAGAGCAGGTCTAGACCAGATAGAGTAGGTCTAGACCAGATAGAGTAGGTCTAGACAGATAGAGTAGGTCTAGACCAGATAGAGTAGGTCTAGACCAGATAGAGCAGGTCTAGACTACACTCTATAATTTACAAGGACCCAACAGTTCTAGTAGTTCCCTCCAGAGCAAGCAACAGTGCGACAGTGGCGAGGAAAAACTTCCTTTTAGGAAGAAACCTCGGACAGACCCAGACCCAGACCCAGACCCAGGCTCTTGGTAGGCGGTGTCTGACGACCGGTTGGGGTTAGAATGAAGAGTGGCAATAACAGCCACAGAAAAGATAACAGTTTGTAGTAGGGACTGTAGGGATGTAACGGTATGAAAATTGAACCTCACAGTTAGGGCTGGGTGATATGGAGAAAATCAAATATCACGATATTCTTGACCAAATACCTCGATGTCGATATTGCGACGATATTGTATGGTTGACTATTGGTGCTTTTACAAAAATTGTTATTTACACAATGAGATTTTTGATAAATATTCTCCAGAAGTGATTTAATGACTAAGTGGGTAAAGGTAAATAATAACAGCTGGAACAGTCCGGTAAGTTCAGAAAATGACATCTTTACTGTAATGCAGCCTGTAAAACCAGGAAAAGACACTTACCATATCACGATAATACGATATATACAAAATCTAAGGCGATATCTAGTCGCGACATCGGTACAACATCGATATATTGCCACGGTTATGACCAAAATGATCACGGTTTTTGGTATTAACGCGGTATATTTAAAAGTGTGTTGGATGCCTTTAGCAGCAACATTTTTCCAGCACGTTCTGCAGACAGGAGAACGATCTTCAGTCAAATGTCCTTTGGCATTCTTATAATTTCCAAAATATGCCCATGCTTAATATCATGATATGACATAAGTGGTGTTTTTTCCTGGTTTTAAAGGCTTTACAGTAAAGTGATGTACTTTTCTGATCTCACCAGACTGTTGTAACTGTTGTATTTCCCCACTTAGACATGATGTACCCATTACTGATGGTTATTTATTTGAAATCCAAGTGTGAAGATATTTTGTTAAAGCTCCATTTATCAACCCCAGAATATCGCCGCAATATTGATATTGAGGTATTTTGTCAAGCATATCGTGATATCTGATTTTCTCCCTATCGCCCAGCCCTACGTGTTACATTGAAAAGGGTCCGTCTGAAACAGTGTCGCGCGGCGCAGCATAGCGTTCCCAACGTTGTGTAATCATATCATATCCACCGGTGTGGCGGTATGTCAAAAGTTCATATAACGAAAATATACACCGGTATTTGGTGTGACCCGGTATACCGCCCAGCGCTAGTTTGATGTTCAATTTGTTGAAGACTGTTGGAAATGATTTCCTTTTTTATTTGTTTTAAATTCAACAAGCAATGTGTTGTACTTTAGCAGAATTGAAAGCAGCAGAAAAGAGTCCACTTTAGTATCCGTTTATTTGTTAAGTAATATCGTTGCTGCGTTATTCAACAACATTGCACTATAGGGGCTGCACGATATGAGGAATATATAGAATATGTCCATATATTCCTCATATTGATATGAGGAATATATGGAATATGTCCATATATTCCTCATATCGTGCAGCCCCTATAGTGCAGTGCCATACCGGGCTAATTGCTTGGCCTCCTGTGTTGCTGCTAACTGCTTAACTTTTACTTCTAATAATTAAGTACATTTAACATCTGTGAGTTACATTTGATACTTAAAGGCCCAGTGTGTAATGTGTGTAGTTGTTAATTATCCAAATCTGTGTTTCCTGTTCACAAACTGGTCCTTTTCATGAATATTAACTACCACCATCAATGCCCAGTATTCCTTTTGGCTTGAAATTTGACATTTCCATTTGCATGAGCTGGGGTAGACGCTCTATATTCTTGCGCCATCTTGAAATATGTTAACGAGTTGATTGTGATATGTGATCCCAACGTTAGATGGGAGAAATTTCCACACATTGGACCTGTAAGGACAGATTCTTTATGACGTTAACTTAAGTAATATTCCAAAAGGTGACTTTAACGTCTACCAAAGTCAGTTTCTGGTAAGATACTTACTCAAGAAATTGATTTAAAGTACCTTATACTAGACTGAGCATCCCCCCCGCTGCTGGAGAGACACACACACACACACACACACACACACACACACACACACACACACACAGACAGAGATTCCTTGGTTTAGAGTTAGATATAACATTACGTAAGAAATTATGAAATGTTCTCCTGTGAAATGAAAGGTAATGACTCTGCGTTGTTGTTTCCACGTGAGGTGACACGTCATGGGTGCACGGAGACTGCGAGGAGATCAAGAGCGCCGAATGTCCCGCAGGGTGAGTCTGAAACGGACGTCAAACTCAGCCATTAAACCAAAGAGTGTGTGTTGATACCAAAAAAAACAACAACACATTTTGTTTTTATTTTATTCAAGATTATAGGGGGATGAAAATGGTTTTGTAATTATTAGGGGAATCACCAGAGGCCTCACGACACAATATCATGACGATACGATATTTTTACGATTTTAAACATATTCCACCATGGAGAGACACACACACACACACAATTACCTTTTTTCCAACTTCAAAATTTCTCCACCACAGGGATAGGGGAGAAAAGCAACGGTTCTCTTACAATATAGACATCCGGTAAGCCAGGCTGGCATGTGAAGAAGAAGACCACAAGTGTTATTACTTACAGTTAGATAAGATAATACTTTATTCATCCCACAGCGGGGAAATTTACTTGTCACAGCAGCAGCATTTTCTACAATAAAAGCAACAATAAAAACAAAAAAACAACAACAAACACACAAATAAACATACAAAAAGCAAACAGCAGACAGTGAGCAGCCGGTAAATGTAGTGACATCAAGTAAAGGTTGCGTAAAGTGCGGTAGAACAATATTGCAGAGTGAGCGACGTTAAATTAAATTGAATATGTAATTAAAATAGTATAGCAAAAATAGGTAACCATAAATAATATTGAAAATGTAAGTACTTGTAACTGGAAAAATATAAATACAGAAGATATCTAGAGTGTGTGAAGTAAAAGAAACACAGAAACTACAACATCGTCAGGTGGTGCAGGTGTTGTAGAGCCTGACAGCGGCCGGGATGAAGGACCTGCGGTACCTAACAGTTAACAGGTAACCTGACATTCCCCCCCACCGCTGTGTACTACTACCTAAAGGTGTAGTATTCTCAGCGCCACAGAATGGCAGCTCTCCTGCCAGCAAGTTCATCTGAGTACTTTCACCCTCCTGTTGTCCTCGGGTCAAATTTCACCCGTTTCCAAATTTCTTTGTCAAAACTTTGGGTTTTTGTTCAACCTGATTTCCCAAAAATAACATGGATGGTTCCTTACAAAATAACACGGAGGATCGGTTCACTATTATGGAATTGTGGGTGTATTATTCAATGTTATAGCATTTGAAAAACCACAATTAAAATGGTTTTTAACCCTCGTGTTGTCTTCCCTTTCGGGACCTTCTCGTGTCCCTCGGGTCAAACTGACCCGGGACCTATTTGGGGTTTTAAAAACAATTCTGAAATAAAATTTTACTTCATAATCTATTAACAAATATTGTCTTTATCTCAATTTAAAACAATTGAGATGACATATATGTTCAGGGAATACATATACAATTACGTTGTCTTATTGACGATAACAAGCACACGCTGACTCAATTCTGTTCAGAAAATCGGTTTTTTGAGGGAATATCTGTTGAAGAATTGCCGATTTGTCACAACATCATAAGCAATATTGACATTAATGTATTTGGTCACAAATATCGTGATATCTGATTTTTCTCCATATCGCCCATCCCTGAATTCAATGTATTTATTTATAGTTTAAAACCATAACAAGACGTCAAAATGTACTGAAACCCAATCATTTTGGAGGATTGGATTCAAGGATGTTTTCTTCCATTTTCCTCAGAAGGTTTTAAGGGACCTATACCTGTCTCTTAAAAGGAAATTCATTTGTGGATCACAAGACAATCCCTGAACTTTTTTCTCCTTATTTCTCCTTATTACATTTTAATATGCTCTGTCTTTGCATCCTTGTTGTGCTCAGCTTCATCCGTCCTCCCCTCATCATGCTGTCTGTGGACGGGTTCAGAGCCTCCTACCTGAAGAAGGGCAACTCTGTCACCCCCAACATACATAAACTCAGTAAGTCTGCTTTACTTTTGCTATTGCTGTTTCCCAAAGGCAGTCGCCAAGATTGTAGAAGTATAATAATAATGTATAATTTATGCATGTATGAGTTACACACATCCTATACATATACATATATACTAATGGAGAGACGTCAGAGTGGGGGGGGGCTGCCCATGGAAAGGCGCCCCGAACAGTTGGGGGTTCAGTGCCTTGCTCAGTGCCCAGGTGGTGAACTGGCACCTCTCCAGCTACCAGTCCACCACCATACTTTGGTCCAAATCGGGACTTGAACCAGCGACCCTCCGGTTCCCAACCCAACTCTCTCTACTGCCACCCCCCCCCCCCAAGTCATGCTCTGTGTGACTGCGTGAATCTTAGAGAAGCTCTTGTCCGTGTTGTACGGTCCACTTTACCATGGACTCAAAACAGTGGAAACCTAATGCCTACCATACACTAGAAGACTCTGGAAAGATGGAAGTCCGTCACCGTTTCACATCTAAAGACGGATCTGTCATCGTTTCTGGTCACAGACTAGAAGATTTTTGCAAAGACCGGGGATCTGGCAGGCCAAGACTGCAACTAGATCCGTTTTGAAAAATGCAACCACGCTAGCTAGCTTCTACTAGCGTTAGCTGGTAACTTAAGGGAACGTTTGCTGATTTTCAGTTCTGCACTACATGCCGATGAATGGCTGCAGGACCCGGAGCTCTGCATTGATCTGCCCGTAACGCTCCTGTTGGATGACTCGCTTCGATTCTCTATTCCACTGGTTCCCAAACGTGTCTTGGAGATATTTATATCCATATGTATGTCTTGTAGGGGGTGACCCCAAATAGTCGCCGTGGCTCTCATTGAATTGCATTTTTGTTGTTTTTACTTTCTCTATTAATTGACTCTGTTTTGATTGTTTCTATCTATTGATCCTTATTGTTATTGTAAATGTAGATAACATTGTCAGGTGAGTCCACGAAAAGTTTCCCCAAGGGGACAACAAAGTATAATTGAAATAAATTTTAAGTATTTCTGAAGTTTTCTGAAAAGTTAACATTTGTGTCCTCTTAGGAGAGTGTGGTACTTCGGCGCCCTACCTGCGTCCAGTCTACCCATCAAAGACCTTCCCAAATTTATACACTCTAGCCACGGTAGGTGCCTGTAATGTTGGTGTACGTCTAATTCAATACACCAAAACATCATGTTCAAAAGGTCCCACAGCCTGTGTGTGTTGTGACGCTGCTGCAGGACTGATATTTGATATATTAACTGAGGTGACATCGCTCGGTGTGCTCTCTCTGCAGGGTCTGTACCCAGAGTCTCATGGGATTGTGGGGAACACCATGCACGACCCGGTGTTTAACGCCACCTTCAGCCTGCGCACCAGAGAGAAACTGAACCACCGCTGGTGGGGCGGACAGCCTGTGAGTAAACCCCACATAGCGGCCTGTGATGGGACTAGACTCAGGCCGGCTAATGAAACCACGGCGCTGTGCTCTGTGACGTTAGGTGTTGACGCTGCTCAAACTTTGTACGTCACATCTTTCCTTGAATCAGATGGAAAGACGGATATCACATTTTATGTCTGCTTTTTGCACACAGGACATGTTTAGCCTAGCTTAGCACAAAGCCTTGAAGCAAGTGGCAACTGCTTACCTACCTCTGTGTCAAAAGTTAACAAATTGCATTCCAACTGCTGTAAAAGTACCTCATTTAAAACAGCCTGTACAGCCTGTTGCCTTCAGGATCAGGCAAATAGTATTTGATCCCCTGCTGATTTTGTACGTTTGCCCACTGACAAAGAAATTATCCATCTATAAATTTAATGGTAGATTTATTTGAGCAGTGACAGACAGAATAACAACACATGTCAAAAATGTTAAATGATAAATTGATCTTCATTTTAATGAGAGAAATAACGAGGACAGCTGCTGCAACACGCAGCATCTCAAAACTCCTGTGCTAATAATTGTGAGGTTGCTAGGTTTCACCACTGTCCTAACCAACTATTTGGTGAATGGAGTCTGTCCTTCACAAAAAACGACCATATAAGTTGTTTGTTCAAGCAGCAGTTACGACTCATATGCCGCCCTCTAGTGACCCTAGTAATTATGCTGGGAGCAAAGCAGGAAGTAAGGTTATGAAGTAATGAAGTGTAAGAGTGCCACATAAGGAGGATAACATAATGGTCCACATAAGGAGGAAGGGTGGGGTGGCGGACGGGTCAAATAGACACAGAACTTTAACCCGGGGAGACCGGGGTTCGTGTCCTGTTTGAAAATATTGTTGATCCAGACTATAATTCTGATAAGCTCCTCTCTCTTCTGTTTTACAGATCTGGATCACAGCAGAGCAACAAGGAGTGAAAGCAGCTAGTTTCTTCTGGCCTTGGTACTTAAGTTAGTACTGGAATATTTTTCAATAGCTTCAGACACTGAACACTGGTAACTTACAAAACCTATGAAGAAGAGGCTATGGGTGCTTAATACTGGACCAAATTAGTCACTTAGATACAAGAAAACATGGGAAAATAGGATCCGGGTGGAAAAATATATTGAAGTTACCCTTTTGTCATTCAAAGATGCTTTTCTCTTTACTTCACCTAAATCACAGCACACAGATTTGTATCGCTTCAGATCACATTTGCATATCCATGACACAATAATCACGAGGGCAGCGGCCAGCGGCTGACTGACTGACAATGGCCCAAACACACGGGGACACAGGACAATGCCCCCGAACACACAACAGAGGCCATTGAGGACTGAAACAGCAGCTTGTTGAGGCGCTGAGCAAAAACCATTTAAATCAAGAAAAACATGTAAAGGCCAAAGTGGTAAAAGACAAACATCAGATTGGATTTTCTGAATTAATAAAACTGATATTAGGCTTATATCGATTGCTCTGTCCTTGTCTGTTCGTCCGAGGACATTTTGCACTCAGACACTGTTAAAGACAGATCAGATCCACGTTTTCTTTTGGTTTAAATGGACAGGTCGTTCTTTTAAATGCAGTAAGTCAAGTATATACTGTGAAGAATCTGTAATAAGAGTCTGTGTGTATTAATCTGGCATCCTATTTTCTAAATCCTCATTCAATATCGTGTTTTGCTTCCAGGGTGATTCCTCTGGAGAGGAGGATTTTGACCATTCTGCACTGGCTGCATCTGCCTGATGATGAAAGGTACGTCTTTTTTTTTAATTTTTTTATAAACAATTGGCACGTCAATCACGATTTTTTATTATTTTTAATTTTCTTGACTGTTGTCTTGTGAACCTGGAATAATAACATTCATGTTGGCTCAGTTCCAATTAGGGTCCCAATAAGCCAAGAAGCTGAGCCAACACGTCCTAAGTTGCATGCAGGCGTAAAATGTAATCAAGTCGAAATGTCTGCCGTGAGAAAGGATGCAGTATAATCATTTTGACAATTGTACCTCAGTGTTCACATTTAGGGTTTAAAGTCAATTTGTACTGGCTCGTACTGGTTTATTTTTATTTATTTTTTTATTTTGGCACAGCATTTGTTTTCTTTTTTTTTAAAGATTATTTTCGGGGCATTTTTGGCCCATATGGCATATTTTGACAGGACAGATGAAGACATGAAAAAGGAGAGAGAGAGGGGGAAATGACATGCAGCAAAGAGCTGCAGGTCGTAGTTGAACCCGGGTCCGCTATGTCGATGAGTTAAACCTCTTTATATGGGCGCTTGCTCTACCAAATGAGCTACCCGGGCGCCCCAGCGTTAGTTTTCTAAATGAAGACCTGCATCTGCCTTGGACTCAAACTGGCGGCAAACTAGGCAAAACATGTTTCATAGACATCTTCTGCTGCTATCCAAGAAAACCTACTTCTTCCCGGACGCTTGGAACTTGCTGCTGCTTCTTCTTCTTCTAACAAGACAGTCACCAGTTATGCATAACTAGCACTAACTTAGGTTGTGATTGGCCAACGGCACGTTTAAATCGATTATGCCATTTATGATCCGCTGCTCATCAGAGAAAATGATTGAGCCTATTTTTTTTTGCTTGATTGTTATAATTACGTGCCCGATGTGGCGCTTTACTTGCCCCGGGGCCATTGGGCAACTCTAATTGTTGAACCCTGTTCCCGTTGCTTCTAGTTCTTTTTCTTGTTCACTTCATTACACAACCGTGTTTAAGTTTCACAAGAAATTGATTGGTGATCATAACGGAATCATTTGTGTAATAATGACACATTTCATCATTGTTTTCTCTTCCAAATAATTAGTTTTCAATGTTATCTCCAATTACCAACACTGATACTGCATGTGACCACTGACTCCTTTCTGAAGTTTTTAGTATTTCAAGATTTAAGAACTACAGTGTCATGGGGTGATGAGGTGAGGACCCAAATGCAGAGATACGGAGGCAGGCAGGAGCAGGTTCACGAGGGTTTTATTGAGGGAAGGAGATAACAAAAACAGTCCACTGGAGAACACAGAGTCCAAGGAAAAAATCCAAAATCCAAAAACACAAGCATAAGAGCAGGAGAAAACGCAAAAACCAGGAAAATACACGGGGGGGGGGTACACCTCACGGGGCGATCAGGAACATTGACGCAATCACAGGGAACAAGCAGGGTGACAAACGAGAAGGATCTGACAAGGAAACACGGGGGTTAAATACACAAGGTAACGAGGTAATGGGGAACAGGTGAGACGTCAGGTGAATCACATTAGAGCGGACCAGGACAATCAGACAAACAAAGCAAAGCTAGACAGGACAAGACAAGACAGGAAACCAGACTATCAAAATAAAACAGGAAGGAGAACAAACAGACACAGGGGAACGCAAGACAGGACCAAGACAAAAAACACAAGGAGGCCAAAGAAAGGGAAAAATAAACCCAAACAAAACCCCAAACCACAACATACAGAGAATCATTGAGCAATGAAATTCTTAGATCTCAGGCTCCTTCCAACACTGCAGCTTAAATATGTATAAAAAAGTTAAATGTCTTAGAATCTAAGACATACAATGCAGAAGTTAAAATCTAGGTATAAGATATAATCCCTATATTTCTTGCTGTATAAAATGGAATAGGAAAACTATGAAAAAGGCTCAATATGTAAAAAATAGTCATTCCCATTTACTGTAACACACATTCTAGCTTGTGTAGTGTAATTAACTTTTTTCCCTGTTTTGCGGAGTATTTCTTTAACTCTCAGGTTGCATGCTCCTTTCCTCTGGACTCCAAATCCTCATGCTCACAAAGCAGTCTAAGTGACTGTGGTTGTTTTGTTAGTGGCTGTTTAGGATGTGTGTGCAGCTGCATGAACAAGTCGTGCTCCTATATACATATTTTCAGT
Source organism: Percina caprodes (assembly GCA_013375575.1). Classification (NCBI taxonomy): domain Eukaryota; kingdom Metazoa; phylum Chordata; class Actinopteri; order Perciformes; family Percidae; genus Percina; species Percina caprodes. Next base: position 1,877,642 of record JABXJD010000053.1, on the reverse strand, counting down.
TTTACTGAAAATATGTATGCCTTTTGAGGTAGTCTCATGCAGATATAGTTTAAAACATAACTTGTATTGTACATCAACAGTCTCACAGATTGTTGTTAATCTTACACAGGGTTGTAAGAAGGGCTGTGTGTTTTACATTTAGTCTGGGAGCTGGTAAGAAGAGCCTCTTGAAGACTTGAAGATAAAGGTTGTTTCTAGCGGGGTGCAGATGCTGGGTCAGTGAAGGGGTCACGAGCTGAGTGTTTTTTTATGGTGAGGCGGGCGGGTTAGAAAGGTTTTCGTGTTTCTCAGACGAGTGTGAGTTGAGGTGAGACGCTCTCTGCCAGAAACAACAAGCTCGGCAACCAAGTCGTCTTTGCTCAAGTCCCAAGTAAGCCTTGAGTCATTAGGCTCGTTCGAGATGAACTGCGCCTCGCCTGTAAAGTAGACGAGAGCAGGCGGCAGCAGCAGGGGGGGGGGAAAGCTGCGGTAAAGTCGGACAGTTTCCATCAGATTCCAGCCGCCTTCAGGCTGAACAGGAAGTGACAAAAACACTGTGGTGCGATTATGATTTAATAAAATATAATCAGACCCCAGATCAGCTGGTACACACTCTCTAGTTGTTTTAATTATGACAGAGTAGCTCTGATAATGCTCTACATGAGATCTGTTGCTGATTTTAATTAACAACAGACTGTAGATGATCAGTGATCTGAACAGATTTAGTCTCTCTGACTTCTTAACATCACTATCAGCCACATAAGGTGTGTTCTGGACAGAATAAGTCTTTAAATCAGACAAATAGCAATTAAAATCCCTCTGATTAAAAAAACAATAAAAAGTTTATATCAAACGTCATCATGTTGTAAACCAATCAGCTGTTAAATCAGCTGAGAAGCCGGCGTTTCCCAGCATGCTCTGGGTCCGCCTGGCTCTTGCAGTCGGTGAAAAGCAACCGCGCCGCCTGCGTCTCAGACCTGCGGCCGCCTGGTCTCAGACCTGCGGCCGCCTGGTCTCAGACCTGCAGTCCCCTGGTCTCAGACCTGCGGCCTCCTGGTCTCAGACCTGCGGCCCCCTGGTCTCAGACCTGCGGCCTCCTGGTCTCAGACCTGCGGCCTCCTGGTCTCAGACCTGCGGCCCCCTGGTCTCAGACCTGCGTCCGCCTTGCTCTCGTGAGATTCCCGTTGCCCACGTGTGCATGACGTCAGAGCGAGTCGGGATCAAGTTGGACACAAATCTACCCAGCATGCAACGGGCGCCGATCGCCGGTGATCCATTCTGCGCAGACCTGGCTCATCTCCAACGAGCCTATTTTTTTAAGTTAAAGATTTAACTCCTTGCCGGCAAGAGGCTCCTCCAACAGTCGAGGGTCATGGAAAGTGAATCTTAAATCCATCACATTGAGATTTATATCATAATTAACTTAATAGGAACAAACGGTTAGTTGTATGTAAAATCCGACATTGAGCACCCCCATTTAGCCAAAATGGCATGGTCCGCGGTAATAATACTTCTGCTTCGACAGGGTTTAAAAAGTCTAACATTTTAAAAATCTAAATTTTAAGCCTTAAAAAGTATTCTAGGTCTTTTAAAGAGGTCTTAATTTTCCTACGTCTATGTAACGCTACGTCATTATGCTCAGTTTATTTTTTTAAACCGTGGTGTTGTAGTTCTTTTTTTTTGCTAGTCCAAATATAACTTTGCTGTATTTTATATATGTATATATATTTCATATATATATATATATATTTCATATATATATATATATATATATATATATATATATATATATATATATATATATTTTATTGGCGCGAGATTGTACCTCAGACATAAAATTGATTTCATTCTTTACATTCCATTACATGTCATTTAGCTGAATTCAGGGCTTAGTTGATGTTGTGATAAAGGTTTTAAATATCATTTATAATGGTCTTAGGCTTAAATTTGACTTGGTAACCCTTCATTGAGATCAGTTGAATCAGGCTCCTTTTAACCGAAGCATCCTAATACCTGACAATGGACACCTCGTTGGGCATTAATTATAACCATAACCTATTTAATACTTACAGCATTCAAACTTAAGAATACACTCAAGTCATCCAAGTCGTGCCTCATGTTGAGTCTTGAGTCATTAGTTTACAAGTCCAAGTCAAGTCTCAAGTCATTTATTTTTTGTCAAGTCATCAAAATGTGTATCAGAGACGTTTCACCTCCGGGATTGCTCCGTTGCTGCCGAAACTTTCACCAGATGTCCTTCTGGATGTCCGTTACCTTCCTCTTTCTTTGTGTTGGCGTTCTAACCTCTGGTGGATTTCTGGTCCTCAGATCTCTGCAGGGTAAATCCAGACAGCTAGCTAGACTATCTGTCCAATCTGAGGACTATGGTTACCTGGTCCTCAGATCTCTGCAGGGTAAATCCAGACAGCTAGCTAGACTATCTGTCCAATCTGAGGACTATGGTTACCTGGTCCTCAGATCTCTGCAGGGTAAATCCAGACAGCTAGCTAGACTATCTGTCCAATCTGAGTTTTCTGTTGCACAACTAAAACAACTTTTGAACATACACGTTCCACCAAAACAAGTTCCTTCCTGAGGCTATTTTACAGCGGCACCGTGGCTCCGTCCGGCACCACCCAAGACGATTGTGATTGATTTAAAGAAATGGCAATGAACCAGAGCAGGTTCTTCCTCCCTAGCCAGACCCACCTACGCAGCACAGTGGAGGAGGGTCTGTCAGTGCGAAGCAACACAGTGACTCGTGTCCAAGTCACCAAGTCTCAAGTCCACATCTCTGCATTTTCCTATGTAAAATCATTAATACATTTTCTGTTGTGTCTCTTCAGGCCTTACGTTTTCGCCGTCCACTCGGAGCAGCCCGATACCTTCGGGCACCGACTGGGACCGCTCAGCAACGAGGTGAGTGTGACACCCGAGGGTGGCGAAGTGACAGCGAAGCTGCTGAAAGTGTGAGGCGTAATGTTAACGATATGCAAAATTAAATCGAAATTGCGACACTTAGCTCCACGAACCTGTGAGTGAGAAGGCAGAATCGCGACACACCCCTTCCAACTCCCAGAGTTATCCTTCTTGTCCAGATCCAATGCTATCACGTCTTTAAATTACTATTAGTATTACTCCTTTTGGTGCCTTATCCCTGACGGCTAAAAGCAAAAAGGGGGGGAGGCACGCTATCGGAGTGTAACATTACGTATGGCCGCTGTTCTGACTCGGGTGCCTGGGTTTGTTTCCCGACAGTTTAGCAAACTGCCGTTAGCGTCCTTAGCAACGGAGTTAAGTGCTGACCGGGATGGCTGCTAGCTGGCTGGGGGCTGACTGTGGATGTGTCCCCGGGGCTGTTGTCAGCTCTCATCCCAACTGAAGCCTTGCAGACTGAGGCAGACAGAGAGGGGTGTGCTAGCTAGCTAGCTAGCAAGCTAGCTAAATAAGTAAAAATAACTGAGCGTGCTGAACGATGTCGTACTTTTATGTTACCCACCAAGAAATACATTAGCATTAGCTACTTGTCAACCAGCACCTTTACAGTAGGCACCAAAGCACTTTTCCTCTTCGTTATCCTACAGGTTGGGAGCAGAATAGTCCACTACTGTCCGTTTCCATCCATTTGGAAACATTATTTTAAGGTACAAAAGAATCTTTGGTGTTGGATCGATATTGAAATCCATCATTATCAATAAATAAGGTGCCTGTTCTATAACTGTGTTGCGACGTGGGATGTAGTCAATGACAAAACAATGCCATGTGGCAGAAAAAAAGTTGTATTACGTTTACTGAGAAGGGGGGGGGCTGGCGTCTCCCTTAGAGATCGGGTGAGAAGCTCAGTCATCCGAGAGGAGCTCGGAGTAGAACCGCTGGTCCTTTGCGTCGAAAGGAGACAGTTGAGGTGGTTCGGGCATCTGGTGAGGATGCGCCTCCTTAGGGAGGTGGTCCAGGCACGTCCAGCTGGGAGGAGGCCTCGGGGAAGACCCAGGACTAGGTGGAGGGACGTCCAGCTGGGAGGAGGCCTTGGGGAAGACCCAGGACTAGGTGGAGGGACGTCCAGCTGGGAGGAGGCCTCGGGGAAGACCCAGGACTAGGAGGAGGGATTATATCTCCAACCTGGCCTGGGAACGCCTCTGGATCCCCCAGTTGGAGCTGGTTGATGTGGCTCGGGAAAGGGAAGTTTGGGGTTCCCTGCTGGAGCTGCTGCCCCCGAGACCCAATACCGGATAAGCTGACAAAGATGGATGGATGGATGGTTATTTCTTTGTTTTTTCATCTTGTGTTTCTGGTCTACAGCTGGATAACCCTCTGAGGGAGATCGATAACATCATTGGTCAGTTGATGAACGGTCTGAAGCAGATGAACCTGCATCGCTGCGTCAATGTCATCGTCGTAGGAGACCACGGTAGGTACATCTCTTTTCTTTAGTCAGATCTGGACAGTTAATGTAAAGATGAGTTAATAAGTAAGAGAACGACAAGGGATGCAAATACAGATAAACCCCAAAAAGGATCTAACATCATTAATCATATAATGATCTCTAGAGTATAAGTAAAGGTTAAATAAATACTGATACAAGGGATTACGCTCATTCTTAAAAAATGGATGAAAATGAATAACTCAACATTTGTATTCACTGTATATGCCTGTCTGCTTATTACAACAAAAAATGTTTATATTTATGGTTGTATAAGATGGAGTTTGTATGTTTGTGAAACATTTCCAGTTAATCTCGCAATTTCCCATTAATTCCCATTAATAGTTTCCAAAATTCCCCAGCTTAACTTTCCATGGAAAGTTTCCGCAAATTTACCGGAAAATGTTGCTCCCCTTTGCAACCACTGTTGACAGTGATGTATGTAGGTCTCCCAGAGTAACAAGGACATTGTTTCCTCTTTGTTCGATGCTTTGAGGAGCACAAAGTCCCGTTGACGTCCAGTGTATTTTCAATGACGGCACAAGTTTCAGATCTTGGCACATAACAACTAAACTATCAACATGAACAGAAATGGAGATTTAAATCGTGTTACTTTTAGGTAAACCAACCTTTTCAATAATATACTTGAAAGGGGGGCTGTCCTCTCTTTGTCTCAGGTATGGAGGAGGCCCACTGTGATCGCACAGAGTTTCTCAGCAGCTACCCGCTCAACATAGAAGAGATCATGCTGATCCCCGGCTCGCTCGGCAGAATACGACCCCGGGACCCCAAATCCCCCGCATGTAAGTAGAGAGGTTTTTTTTTTTCAACCTGGACCCTGTTGTCCTCAGGCTCAGATTGTCTGACATTGTGTCTGACAACATTATATAAAGGATTTCTAAGGAGGTCAACCTTTCTGTTAAAGAGTCAGATCCTTTTTTTAACATCTGTGAAATTGCGACCGCTAAAGCCCCCGGACTCCATTTAAATGAACGGTAATTTTATCATTGTAAAACACACTTCATTCAAAGTCAACAGGCACAAAGTAAAACTATGGAAAGCTGTTTTGGGTCGCATTTCTGTTTTTCTAACAATCACAAGTCTAGTTTTGGTTGAAATAAACACCTAGTTTACCAATTTCACTGTGAAAATATGCCGGCTCTATACACATTAAAAATCTTGTTTTTTTTAATGGAGTCTGGTGGGTTTAGCACTAGCGATCTCTGAGCTATTTCTGGTTAAACAAAGAGGATTTTACTCTTTAAATAAAGGTCTATCTCTGTATGGATCCTTGCCGTAATGTTGTGAGACATTAGTATAATAATTTGAGCCTGTCAGTGGCAAAAACAGCACTTTAAGTGGACGGAAATTGACAATGCACATTTGCCCAATACGGTTCGTAGCTGCTGGTTACAGCGCTCTCGCTTAATACTGGACCTATTTCAAAGATTGTTGTTTCTTCAGTCACACCCAGGTTGGAAAAAATACCCTTTAACACTAGACAGAATCAGATTTTTATAAAACACAAGCTTTTGATGTGATATTTTCCTTTCCAGATGACCCCAAAGTTGTGGTTGCAAACCTCACGGTAAGTACAAAACCGTTACAACACATGTGACATGAACCAAACGCCCCCTTTTTTCAAAACTGTCCAGTGAGACAAAGGCACAGAGGACAGGTCAGTCACCTTTCTTATATTTGTTGTTTTCAGTGTAAAATGCCATCTCAGCACTTCAAGCCGTACCTGAAGCAGCACTTACCCAAGAGGCTTCACTACGCCAACAACCGCAGGATCGAGGACGTCCACCTGCTGATGGAGAGGAAGTGGCACATCGCCAGGTAACGTGGGCCGCACTGATCCAGTTCTGCTCTATGGGATGATTTCAAAGCAACAAATCATTTACCTTAGTGATTCTGAGAAATTAGCGTAATTACCACTAATGACGCAATCGCAGAGAAAAATCGCAGACCGTTGATCAAAGTCTGTGAGGGGCCGGATTCTGACACCTGAGCTCTAATACCACAAGAGTTTTCAGTCATTTTGATTTTTTTTGGGGGGCTTTCCCTTTTATTCATATATATTTACAGTGGATAGACAAGAAAAGGGGGCAAGAAAGAAAGGGAATGACACGCATCAAAGGGCTGCAGGTCGGATATGAACCCTGTGGCACTGAAAACGAGTCCGCCTATAAGGGCCCTGACACGCCAACCTGTTAATCGGCAGTCGGACAGTCCGCCGAGATCGGTGACTCGAGTCTGTGTGGGAGGAGCCGTCGGCCTTCGTTTTGGCCGACCTAACATGTTGAATTGGGAGGCGGGCAGTCATACTCACTGACCAATTTGATTGGTGGAGTGCTAACCCGGAAATAATGAGCGGGATGAGCTTGGCTAGAGTCTCTCAAAATCTGACGAAGATCTTTTTAACCGATCGAACTATTTTAGTAAAATATGAGATTGTATTCTGAATGAGTGCTATTATGCTCGGTAGTAAAAGAGCCACGTAACGCTTTCGTCCAATCAGCTGTCTGTTTTAATTTTTTTGGGTGACAATACAGATTAGCCCCGCCTGCTGTTATGGAGACGTATTACGTCTCGTGCACGCGCAGAGCGTACACTCAAGTCGGCGTCCCTTCGGTGTGTCCTGGGGCACTTTTTTGACTAACTCGGGGGTTAGGCCTTCAACTGGGTGTGTCAGAGCCTTGAGGGGCGCACCCTCTACTGGGTGAGCTAGAGGCCGCCCCAGAGATTTCAGTTTCACTTTGGCTTTAATGAAACGGTGCGAATGCATGCAATTGTTGAAAAGACACAATCTTTTCTGTCTGTTTGCTTCAGGAAAATGCCAGAAAAACTAAGGACTCGGTGTGGTTTCAATGGTGACCACGGCTTTGACAACAAGATAACCAGCATGAGGGTACTGTGTTGTAAAGTCTCTCCAACTTTATACCTATTTTCTCTCCTGTATTACAGCCTGTTTGTTATATGAAGGTATACCTCTGGGGTTATATTATCAGAATCAGAAAAATAGGTTTATTGCCACATTAAGTCCACTTACGTGGAAGTTGCCGTGGTGATTATTGCATTTCACCTGTCTAATAGAATAGTCTCTTTAGGATATACTCTCTGATTTTTCTTTGATTGAATTAATAATAAGAAAGATTAACCTAGGATATGATTTCGATGCAGCATAACCACTGAATTGGATGATATTTCTCCGGGTTTAATGTCTTATTTTCTTCACGCAGACCATTTTTATGGGTCATGGACCGAGCTTCAAGTTCCAGACAAGAGTGCCAGAGTTTGAAAATATAGAATTATACAACGTTATGTGTGGTGAGAAAATTATTATTATTATTATTATTATTATTATTATTTGCCTTTTTAATGTCAGTGATGCACCTAAGGTCCCAATTAAGCCGTTTAACAGGCCATACTTTCATGCGTGATGTTTTCTGTAAAAGATCATTTATCCCAAAATGTACATGCTAATACATTTCTGCCGTTTCATCAACAAACTGACTCTGTAACACAGGTTTATGTAATAAACCGACACATGTGGTAATAAAAACCCTGAAAGCAATATGTAATACATTTCTAAATGATAACATAATGCGGCGCTTCCTTTAAAATGCGGGCGCTGTACTTTTTTTTTAACAAACCATGTAAAGGTTTATTATGTAATAACCAACCAAAATGGATGTCTTAATTATTTTTATTTTTTTATAACATTGTCATATTTATTTCATGAATTCATGAATTCTAGCGTTTAAAAAATATACCATTTGTTATAGATTGTCCTTCATTTTATTTAACAGAACTTTAATATAGTATAACGTTAATATATATATTTTATATATATATATTTTAATATATATATATATATATATATATACATATATATATGTTCTGTTATACAATAAACAATAATAAAACGATAAAACAAATTATTAGCATTATTTTAGTGAGAACTCATAAATAACTACAAATAACTACAGTTGGGGAAAACTGTGTGTTTTGTTACGCGTTTCTGGATTATTATTTTTTAAATCAGCATATCAGATTTTTTATTATCCAAATCTTTGTGTCGGTATTGGTCGAGCTCCGATACCTTCACATTTCCTTCTCAAAAAACGTTAGACACAAGCATCCAATGGCCATGTTGTACCAGTGTACACTAGTGTCCTCCCTTACATACAACAAAACCCTAATCTACATTCACATCCCCCCTATCATACGCAGGCTAAGATGCCTCTATCATCTCAGAAATATTGCAAAACTCCGTTCTACCTTAGCTGATGCCGAAAAACTGGTCCACGCCTTTGTCTCCTCCAGACTGGATTACTGTAACGCACTTCTCATCGGGACCCCTAACAAGAGTCTGCAGAAACTGCAATATGTTCAGAACAGTGCTGCAAGGATCCTGATGAGACCACATCACACCCATTCTCCACTTACTTCACTGGCTTCCCGTTTCTGCTAGGATTGAATATAAGGTCTCAATTCTCACCCACCAGTGCATCTATGGAAATGCCCCCCCCCCCTCCACTTGAAAGAACTACTCATCCCTCTCACTACAACACGATCCCTCCGTTCAAAAAACTCCAACCGCCTCCTACCCCCCAGAACTAAGCTCAACACCACGGGTGATGGTGCATTCTGCTCTGCCGCTCCTCGGACTTGGAAGGCCCCCCTTCCTGACCATCTGAGGGCACCACAGACTATTGAGACATATAAAAAAGGACTAAAACCATTTCTTTTTAGCAGAACTTATGAGTTTTAACCTTGCACAAAAATGTCGTCGCACTATTTATAGATATTTTACACTGATGTTTTTCACCTTGCTTTTTGATCTTACCTGTAGCACTTTGAGATTTGTTTAAATGTAAAGTGCATTACAAATAAAATGTATTATTATTATTAATAAGATGATTTCTTTTTGACTACTTGCTATTCCCATAATGCGTTGTTACTGACCCTCCGTCTCTCTCTCTGTCTCTCTGTCACTGTCAGACTTGTTAGGGTTGAAGCCGGCACCTAACAACGGGACATACGGCAGCTTGAACGACATGCTGCGACACCCTCCGTACCAACCCAGCATGCCAGAGGAAGTGACCCCGCCGTCGCCGGCGTCCAACTCCGACGCTGTGACCCACGACTTGGGCTGCAGCTGTGACGACGAGGTCAGAGGGCTGAAAAATCCTGTCTGACTTTCAGTCATTAAAGCTGCATTATTCTTTTCTTTAATCTGCATTCACACTGCGTCGGTCCTCAGGCGCTGCGACAATGCAAATTCATTTTGAAATACGGGTAGTGCGTTTAGGGAAGCTGGAAAAACTGAAAGGTTGAAGTGTTCATATTATGCTGATATTCAGGTTCATAATTGTATTTACAGGTATTATATCAGAATATGTTTACATAGTTTAATTTTCAAAAAAAACATTTTGTTTTACTGCACACTGCTGTAGCTTCTCTTTTCACCCTATGTGTTGAGCTTTCTGTTTTAGCTACAGAGTGAGGCATGTGACGCCTGTCCCATCTTTGTTGGGAGTCGCACATGCGCAGTAGCTAGGTAAGGACTACTAGCCAGTCAGAAGTAGAGTATGAGGGCATGCTCTGACAGTAGCTAGGTAAGGACTACTAGCCAGTCAGAAGCAGAGTATGAGGGCGTGCCCTGACAGTAGCTAGGTAAGGACTACTAGCCAGTCAGAAGCAGAGTATGAGGGCATGCTCTGACAGTAGCTAGGTAAGGACTACTAGCCAGTCAGAAGCAGAGTATGAGGGCCCTGACAGTAGCTAGGTAAGGACTACTAGCCAGTCAGAAGCAGAGTATGAGGGCCCTGACAGTAGCTAGGTAAGGACTACTAACCAGTCAGAAGCAGAATATGAGGGCCCTGACAGTAGCTAGGTAAGGACTACTAGCCAGTCAGAAGCAGAGAATGTGGGCGTGCCCTGACAGTAGCTAGGTAAGGACTACTAGCCAGTCAGAAGCAGAGTATGAGGGCGTACCACGCTAGCAGCTAGGTGAGCATTATAATACAACAGAGCTGTTTGGAGCAGTTTGTGAACAGTGTTTTCTGCTGGAGATGCTAAATCCCTTGGGAGGGGGACTCACAAACTATAACATGCACAAAAAAAGGTATTTAACACAATAAAGGAAAGGCAAAAGCCAAAAGCATGATATGAGCACCAATTCAGAAACGCAACCCGACGTCACGCTGCAGTTTCCGTGTGGTCTTGAATTCCAAAACCAAAATTTGAGGCCTTAAAAAGTCACATTCGCTGAAGAATTGTGTACAAATGTCTGGTTTTTCCTACGTCCATGTAACGCTACTTCTAATGCTCATTGAAATGCTTTTTTTTTTATTCTGTGGTGTTTATTTCAATAGTCCAAATCTAATTCCCTGTATACGTACAGATTATTAAATTTCACTCATAAAGGGCTTAAAAAGTCTTACATTTTACCTGCAGAAAGCCCTGGTCATGTATCTGGCAATCAGACTTCAGTCAGTGTGTTTTAAGAGTCCCGTACAGGAAACATCGCTGCCTCAATCACTGTTTTGTTACGCGTTTCTGGATTATTTAAAAAAATATATATATAAAAACAAAAAAAAAGTGTTTTTGAAATAGTATTGAGAGTAAAAGTTGACATATTCCAGTCTGTGATTATCATCAACATCCATTCCTTTAATTTTAGTCTCAATAATTCCTAATTTCTGCTTTTCTAACTCAAACAGTAGGTATAATTTCCTATAAATTAGGTTTATTGACCATAAATTCCAAAAATAACTGTGAAATTAAAGTTAATAGTGTTGAAAACATCAAAAAAGTGACAAACATTGAAAAAGAAACTGTTGATTTTGGGAAGACAACACAAGGTTTACTGAACTGCCCGGGAGCTGACTGTTTCCTCCCCTTTGGTATATATATATATATATATATATATATATATATATATATATATATATATATATATATATATATATATATATATATATAGATAGATTTTTTTTTTTTTAAATAATCCAGAAACGCGTAACAAAACAGATTTCCCCAACATTAGTTATTTGTAGTTATTTATGAGTTCTCACTAAAATAATATAATAATAATTTGTTTTATTATCGCAACAGAACAGAGGGACTTCACAGTTCTAATAACTAAAAATGTGTAAAAATACAAATTAAAGATATGAAACCTAAAGTTGAAACAATCAGTGTTGCCAACATGGACGTTGCAGAGCGCCCTCTGGTGGACCTCTGGGGATTATATTTTTTTAAATATTCATTTATCAGAATCATTTATTTGTCATTAAAGCTGGTCCTTAAAGGAGCTTCTAACCTGGTCTTGTACCACAAGGAGAGCCTGCCAGAGCATCTTGTATTTGGTCCAAAAGTCCCAACCATCCAAATAATGGACTCAAACAAACCGGACCATGATTCAGTGTGATCCGGACCGAGACCACCTTTTTTATTGACCGTGGTCCGGGAAAGGGTTCAGATCAAGCTGAAAAGTCCGAAAGTCCGGACCAAATGAGGCACGTGTGAAAACATTTCTAGATCAAAACAATCTGACATCATAAAGTGTGTTTTTGTGTTACAGAACAAAGTGGAGGAGGTCATTGAAGCCTTCAGTCCTGCACCAGATGGACTCTACAGTTACAGTAGGTTCCTCTCACACTGCAGTCTCTGGACCACTGGAAAAGTTGTGGTCCAAATTATTCCACTTTGCAAAGTGGCTCAAGCTCAGAAGTAGTTTTATTAGCAGCAAGTACCACTAAATATATGTGAAAATATCAGTATTTCAGTACTTACTAGAGCCCGACCGATATAAATATTTGGTTATTTTAAATATATATTGGCCGATCCAGAAACGCTTACAAGACATAAACGGAGTTCCCTAACATTAGTTATTTGTATTAATTTGTATAATATGATGATAATTTGTTTTATTGTCACAACAGAACAGAGCACATCAAAATATACTAAAGTTCTGATAAATAAAATGTATAAAAATACAAATTTAAGATATGAAACTTAAAGTTCTTTTAAATAAAAACACATTAACAAAAAAATAATCGGTGTTGCCAACAGGGACTTTGTAGAGCGTCCTCTGGTGGACAGACTATGCAACGCCATCAATAACAGGGACGTTGTAGAGCGTCCTCTGGTGGACAGACTATGCAACGCCATCACTAACGGGGACGTTGTAGAGCGTCCTCTGGTGGACAGACTATGCAACGCCATCACTAACAGGGACGTTGTAGAGCGTCCTCTGGTGGACAGACTATGCAACGCCATCACTAACAGGGACGTTGTAGAGCGTCCTCTGGTGGACAGACTAGCAACACCATCACTAACAGGGACGTTGTAGAGCGTCCTCTGGTGGACAGACTAGCAACACCATCACTAACAGGGACGTTGTAGAGCGTCCTCTGGTGGACAGACTATGCAACACCATCACTAACAGGGACGTTGTAGAGCGTCCTCTGGTGGACAGACTATGCAACACCATCACTAACAGGGACGTTGTAGAGCGTCCTCTGGTGGACAGACTATGCAACACCATCACTAACAGGGACGTTGTAGAGCGTCCTCTGGTGGACAGACTATGCAACGCCATCACTAACAGGGACGTTGTAGAGCGTCCTCTGGTGGACAGACTATGCAACACCATCACTAACAGGGACGTTGTAGAGCGTCCTCTGGTGGACAGACTAGCAACACCATCACTAACAGGGACGTTGTAGAGCGTCCTCTGGTGGACAGACTATGCAACGCCATCACTAACGGGGACGTTGTAGAGCGTCCTCTGGTGGACAGACTATGTAACACCATCACTAACAGGGACGTTGTAGAGCGTCCTCTGGTGGACAGACTAGCAACACCATCACTAACAGGGACGTTGTAGAGCGTCCTCTGGTGGACAGACTATGCAACGCCATCACTAACAGGGACGTTGTAGAGCGTCCTCTGGTGGACAGACTATGCAACGCCATCACTAACGGGGACGTTGTAGAGGGTCCTCTGGTGGACAGACTATGCAACGCCATCACTAACAGGGACGTTGTAGAGCGTCCTCTGGTGGACAGACTATGCAACGCCATCACTAACAGGGACGTTGTAGAGCGTCCTCTGGTGGACAGACTAGCAACACCATCACTAACAGGGACGTTGTAGAGCGTCCTCTGGTGGACAGACTATGCAACGTCATCACTAACAGGGACGTTGTAGAGCGTCCTCTGGTGGACAGACTATGCAACACCATCACTAACGGGGACGTTGTAGAGGGTCCTCTGGTGGACAGACTATGCAACGCCATCACTAACAGGGACGTTGTAGAGCGTCCTCTGGTGGACAGACTAGCAACACCATCACTAACAGGGACGTTGTAGAGCGTCCTCTGGTGGACAGACTATGCAACGCCATCACTAACGGGACGTTGTAGAGCGTCCTCTGGTGGACAGACTATGCGGTAACATGGTTGAAAGTCCATTTTTATTTTTTAAATATTAATTTATCAGAATTAATTATTTGTCATTATAAATAATTCTGATTCAGATTTTTCTGTTTTTTTGTTGTTTTTAAAACAAATCGGCCATTATAAATGCTGATACCGATAGATCGGGAAATGCCTAATATTGGCCGATAATGTCGGCCCGCCGATATATCGGTCGGGCTCTGGTACTGAGTCATTGCTTCGCTGCAAAACCGGGGCATTTATGAGTAAGTTAGGTGTTAGAGCGGACATTAGTGACCATGATCATACAAAATACTCGAGTGAAAGTAATTTGTTTCTATATTTTAAGGTTGATTCTTTTTGGCCTCTTTTGTAAAACATCATTCTTTCAGTCAACAGGAGCTTTGTTGTTACTGTGACTTAAAGGGACAGTTTGGATATTTTTGAAGTGGATTGTCAGTGTTAGTAGCTGGCGGACGCCCCTAGTTTGGATAAGCAGACATGGACGCTAAGCAATGTCCTGCTGGGGAGGGGGGGGGGCAGCACAGCAGCAGCTAAGTCAACGCTATAATATAATCCTGTAATTAGCTTTACTTTGCTGTCAGACGGCCCTTAACGACGGGGAGCTGAAGCCGTTATCTCCGCTCTCCTCAATGCCACCAGACTCCTTTGACAAAAATCTGTAATTTTACCTCGCAGAACACGGGAGTTGCTGCTCTACCGCTTCCTCCATCGGTTGCTTTGTTTACGTTATTGTGTGACATTGGTAAGTCCAAACCTTTTCTTAAACCTTTTTAAAACCCAAAGTCACACAATAACACAAAAACCAGTCGATGACAGAGGAAGAGGTACAGCAGCAACTCCCTGTGTTCTGCAAGGTTAAATGACTGTTTTTGTCAAAGGAGTCTGGTGGCTATGGATAAGTACCTCATACAACTGAAAAGATCGTGCGTGTGTGTGTGTGTGTGTGTGTGTGTGTGTGTGTAGACAGTACCCACCTCCCGTTTGGTCGTCCGGCCGTGATGTTCGACACCCTGTACAGTTTGCTCCATCACGTGGAGTTCATCAGCGGCTACAGCAAAGAGCTGGCCATGCCTCTGTGGACAGCATACACGCTGCCTCGACAGGTACTCATTACATCTTTTACGTGGTTTTCTACAACCTTTACTGCATCAATTGTTTTTTTTACACTTGAACAATGCTCAGTCTTTGTATTAATACTGATTCCCTTCCTTCCAATCCAAGTAGAATGAGAAATTGAACACGTGTAAGCATTCAATTAAAAAAACAACAACAGATTCACACCTCTAAGTCTACAGGAAACAACGGAATAAACAAAAGATATTCAATTCACAAGTCTGTCTGAGTAGATTTGCCTAGACTCAATACTGTCTGCTTCAACTAATTAAAAGTGCTTTGATTAGTTAAGGGGGTGTAACCGGGACTCTTAACCCTTGTGTTGTCTTCCCAAAATCAACAGTTTTTGACCCTTTTTTCAACACTTTTGACGTTTCTTTTTCAATGTTTGTCACTTTTTTTGGTGTTTTCAACACTGTTAACTTTAGTTTTATAGTTATTTTTGGAATTTATGGTCAATAAACCTAATTTATAGGAAATTATACCTAATGTTTGAGTTAAAAAAACAGAAATTAGGATTTTTTTTAGACTTAAAATTAAAGGAATGGATGTTGATGGATAATCACAGACTGGAATATGTTCAAATACTAAAAAATTGAATAAGACGCCCCAAAATGAATGAAAGTAGAGATTTGTACTTGGCAAAGAGCGTTGTGTGGAATCAATCATGTTATTTTGGGGAATTAAAAACAACATTGATATAGGAAAACGGGTCAATTTGGCCCGAGGACACCATGAGGACACCATGAGGACACCATGAGGACAACATGAGGACAACATGAGGGTTAACAAAAGGTCTCGCTCATTGACCAGTGGAATTTAAGTGGAATGCTTAACACTAAGCTATAGAAAAGGCAGACATAATTAATTAAATCAGGAGACATTAAAGGTTCATTGCTAAAGTAAAACAAGTATAGAAACCTAATCAGTGATTAGGAAAGGGAATATTAGGATAAGATGTGTAATTGTTGGGTAATTCCTTTACTTCAACACGGCCCAGTGAGCCAAGAACATCCAGAAAGTATTGCACCAGAATTTCTTTCCCAAACAGTCTTTTACTGCCCTCGGCTCCTGACTCTGTCTTTCGGGTGTCACGTTGTAAAACACCGGCGCTGGCCCCCGCTTCCATGTTGCTGTACACAGCGTGACAGTGTGTTTGTGTCCGCGCAGAGCGTGACGGAGACAAACATAAACACAAACATGTCCAGCAAACACACAGAACTCTGTGTCCGTGACACTGAACACGCGTGTTCGTCAGCTGTTTACACGAACAGGCTGCACGTTTTACGAGGTGCAGCCGCTCACACGGGGGTACACACACAGAAATACCAACAAGACCGGGAGTGGTTTCAAGATTCAAGAACTTTATTTGCCATTTGTGTTTTCACACATAGGAACTCTTGTGCGGTTATTACTCAGGGAGTCAGGTAGAGTTTAAAAAGACACACAAAACATTTACATCACAGGTAAATAAAATTGCACAAAACCATCAAAAAGTACAAATAAAACCAAATAAATTTGCATTCCTAAAAAGTATAATTGCACATTGCCCCTGGCCCCCAAAGACAGCCCCCTATAAAATATTAAAGTGCACAGTTATGATTAAATAAATACGTTTTTACGCAAAATGTCAGGTAGAGCTGGGCAATATATCGATATTTTATTGATATCATGATATAAGACTAGATATCGTCTTAGATTTTGGATGTTGTAATATCGTAATATGGCATAAGTGTTGTCTTTTCCTGGTTTTAAAGGCTAAATTACAGCAAAATTATGTCACTTTCTGAACTTGACTGTTGTAACTGTTCTATTATTTGTCTTTACCCACTTAGTCATTATATCTACATTACTGATGATTATTTATCAAGCATCTCATTGTGTAAATATTTTGTGAAAGCACCAATAAGTCACCACTACAATATTGTTGCTCTATCGATATCGAGGTATTTGGTCAAAAATCTCCATATAGCCCAAGTCCTAACGTCAGGGTTTTGAAACTGTCGCAGTTTGGCTTGGTTCAGGCCCCAAAACTACTAAAAATGATCTTGGCTGCTTCATTTTACTTCACTTTCGGTTACTTCATTCACGTATTGCTAAAAGTGGCGTTGCTCCTTTGGTTCTGGGAACATTTCATTTTCAAATGGAGAATCTCCTTGGTGGACGTCCTGTGTTTGTTTGACCCATCCCTCCATAGGCAGAACCTGGCGCTCTTATACTGGTAAATGAGGAGTGGCAATTGGTTATGGTTAGGGTAAGAATACCATGGTTAGCCAATCAGAGGCAGGATAAGGCGGGCCACGAGGCACGCCCTCTGACGCCGACATGTCCAGCATCTACCTCTTACCCCGATGTTCCACTGCCAAGTCTGTGCTTTCAATTCAATTCAATTTTATTTATAGTATCAATTCATAACAAGTGTTATCTCGAGACTCTTTACAGATAGAGTGGGTCTAGACCACACTCTATAATTTACAAGTACCCAACAGTTCTAGTAGTTTCCTCCAGAGCAAGCAACAGTGGCACTGGCAACACTGGCGAGGAAAAACTTCCTTTTAGGCAGAAACCTGGGACAGACCCAGACCCAGACCCAGACCCAGGCTCTTGGTAGGCGGTGTCTGACGACCGGTTGGGGTTAGAATGAAGAGTGGCAATAACAGTCACAAAAATTAGTAGTTTGTAGTAGTTCTTTGTAGTAGTTCATGGCATAGCAGGACACTGTGCAGCATTACAAGGCCCAGCAGGACGTAGCAGGGCACAGCAGGACCTAGCAGGATGAACACGGCATCGCAGGACGTGTAGCGGGACCATGGCGACAGCTGCTACCATGATTTTGGAGCCTCCCTGGCTGGTTGGCTTTTCCCTTTATTACATAGAGACAGTGGATAGACATGAAAGGGGGATGACACGCAGCAAGGGGCAGCAGGTCGGATTTGAACCAGCACCGTTGCAGGACTCAGCCACCATGGGCGCCAAAGCTCTTACTGGGTGAGCTAGAGGCCGCCCCTGTATATTTCTTAGATAAAACAGATGTTGAGGACATTATTTGAAGTTGGGAAAAGGGTAATATATTGCATTATATTGCAATAATCACAATAATATCGCATCGTGACAAAAGCATCATGGTAATATTGACTTGAATTGAGTAGTTAAAATTAGTAGTTACCCTTTCAGTGCTAAAGTTTGGTGTCTTTGTCTCGCAGGAGGACATGACTCCCGTTCCCGAGGTCTCCCCCCCCGGTGTTCAGTGTATCCGAGTCGACCCCCGAGTGTCGGCCGATCACAGTCAGAGCTGCACCGCCTACAGCCAGAACAGCCAGCTCACCTACGGCTTCCTCTTCCCGCCAGGTGAACCCGGAGCACTCGCACGGTTCACTTTATTTGACTTGGATAACACACAACACACACATTCTTTCCAGATACACACATCTAAAAGCTGGACTGTAACTAAGTAGTACTAGGGTTGCACAGTATATCTATACAGTTTTTATATATTATATATTTGTTTATATTATACATTTTTTTATTAAATATTTATATTATATATATATATTTTTATCATAATTATATATTATATATAATGTAATATTTATTATATAATGTAGTATTTATTCTATATATTTGTTTATATTATAAATTTTTTAATTCAATATTTATATTATATATTTTTATCATAATATATATTATATATAATGTAATTTTTATTATATAATGTAGTATTTATTATATATATTTTTTATATTATATATTTTTGGGTATATTTTGTGTATATATATATATATATTGTATATTCATATCAACATACACAATAAACACATCGGAATAGACGGAGATTTTTTGTGTTGGTTGAAAGAAAATATCCATAGAAAACTGCCCTTCAAAATGTAACTGGACTTCTTCTTTCTTTTTTAAAGTGGTGCCTCTTATATGTATTCCATCTTTAATTTGTTCAATTAAATGTTGGAAATGATTTCCTTTCATTTCTTTTCAATTCAACAAGCAATTTGGCGTATCCTAGGAGAATAGTGGAAGCAGCAGAACTGAGTGCACTTTGAGATCTGTGAGATCTGTTTATTTATCGTATATAGTAATGTTATCGTGATATTTACCATCGTTGAGGCATGTTTTCCTCATATCGTGCAGTCCCATCAAGCACTGTCCTTAAGTACAATTTTGAGGCACTTGAACTCAACTTATTTTCTTCTCATCTACGTTGTTGACAGAGCTGGCATCGTCTCCCGAGTCCAGATACGACGCTTCGCTCATCACCAACATCGTCCCCATGTACCCGGCCTTCAAGAGTGAGTCTCACACTACAACTCGCACTCAAAGCACAAGTTCACGGGAGCGTTATGATGGCGGAAGGGACGGGGTTTCCACAGGGTCTTAAAAAGTGCAAAATTTGACAATCAACCTTTAGTCTATTCTATAACTTCGCTGAAGTATTGTGTTCTAGATCCTAAATTATTTGAAACGAACCAACGTACATGTGATTTTTTTATATTCCGTGGTGTTGTAGTTCTTTCTGTTGCTAGTCCAAATATAATTTGCTGTATTACAACTACAAATGAGACCAACATGCTGCTCAATTGCAGCCAATCTAGACAATAATCCTTTAATGCCAATTTAATGAAATTGGGGAATTGTTTCAGACAATGTTTCCGGACTCTGACATCTGACTTTGTCGTTAAAGGTCCCATGGCATGAAAATATCACTTTATGAGGTTTTTTTTAACATTAATATGAGTTTCCCCAGCCTGCCTATGACCCCCCAGTGGCTAGAAAGGCAATAGGTATAAACCGAGTCCTGGGTATCCTGCTCTGCCTTTGAGAAGGGCTGATCTGGAATCTTGCCCCTTATGAGGTCATAAGGAGCAAGGTTACCTCCCCTTTCTCTGCTTTGCCTGCCCAGAGAATTTGGCCCACAAATGAGAGAAGGAGAGACATCATGGTTTTCAAACAAGCAAAGGGCAGTTGGTCAATGCCACACCCCCAGCGTCCATCTTGCCCCCCCCTCGCGCCTTCTCAAAACCAGACATCAGACAGCTGCAGCTGATTCAGAACGCTGCTGCTCGAGTCCTCACTAAGACCAAGAGACTGGATCACATTACTCCAGTTCTGAAGTCCTTACACTGGCTTCCTGTGCCCCAAAGAATTGATTTCAAAGTTCTTTTGCTAGTTTATAAATCACTAAACGGTTTAGGGCCAAAATACATTTCTGATCTGCTAGTACACTATGACCCCCCCAGACCTCTCAGGTCATCTGGGACAGGCCTGCTAGTACACTATGACCCCCCCAGACCTCTCAGGTCATCTGGGACAGGTCTACTGTCTGTTCCTAGAGTCAGAACTAAACAGGGGGGGCAGCGTTCAGTTTCTATGCTCCTCATATCTGGAACAAACTCCCAGAAACCTGCAGGTCTGCTGCTACTCTCAGTTCTTTTAAATCAATGCTGAAGACCTTTCTTTTTGACGTTGCCTTTCTTTAAATGATGTTCATTTCTTTCATGTTTAATATCTTATACTGCACTGTAACTTTTATTCTTGTGTTTTTTCTGTTTTTATTTTGAACTGTTTCTTCTGTGTTTTATCGGTTTTATTTTCTTTTAACTGTTTTTAACTGATTTTGTGTGAAGCACTTTGAATTGCCCAGTTGCTGAAATGTGCTCTACAAATAAAGCTGCCTTGCCTTGCCTTGCCTTTGTCGAGGGTTCAACGTGATCACATGAGACGAAGAGGCGGCAGCGTGGTGATGTCAGGTCTGAGCCAGGACAGCCTGACACCCATTGTTTCTGTAGAAAGAGAATACTTATCAGGACAAAACACACACACACACACACATACTCTTTCTCTCTCTATGAATCGCTGTCTACAGATGCACACAATTCATCATTGTCAGCTCTGTGAACAGAGTGTGTGTCTGGAGAATTTCTGTGGTTTTCTATATTCAAGCTGGGAAATAGATTTGTTACATGAGGATAAAAGGCTGATTTATGCTTCTGCTTTAAATCGATGCCGTGGGTACAGTACGTACGTAGTTACGTGGAGATACCGACCCTACGCCGTAGCCTGACGTGCACCTCTCGTGGCTTGGTAGCGTTGCATTTCCCCCTATTCTCACATTGGAATTTGGGGGAATTTTCAGCAGCAACGGACCAATCCCGGAAGTGGAACGTCATGGATTTAGACTAATGGAACCCAAACCAGATGATTAAAACTAGAGACTACATTTGACTCATTTCCTGGTTCTCCTTCTCCATGAACAACATGAAATCAAGGAGAGGGTTAACTTCTCCTGCTTTAGATTTCCCACCGTGATCAGAAAGCACACGGGAGACACTTTGTTTCTCTCACTGTGACTCTAGAGTCGCTACTCGCTCCAAAGCTAATTGCCGTCACCCTCTCACTCGCTCTACCACACACTCCCCACACACACACATGCTGGCTCTGCTATTCTCTTAAATCTACTGATCTCAACCAGGGAGCATGTTTCAGAGCCCGTCATCGTGTAAAGCCCACCTCAACGATTGCTTATTGGTTCCTCGATTTGGTAAAAATTGGAAATTGGGCTTTAATGGGCTCTTGGCCAAACAGACTGGCAGAGCAAATCAAACTTGCCGGCAGTTCGCCAGGGTTTTCCGAGGCTAAGCATCTGATCCTTTTTTAATTTCTGTCTGCAGGAATGTGGAGCTACCTGCAGGGGACGCTGCTGAGGCGTTACGCAGAGGAAAACAACGGCATCAACGTTCTCTCCGGACCCATCTTCGATTACAACTTTGACGGCCTCCGGGACACCACCGAGAAGATAAAAGAGTAAGACTGTCTCCCTGTTTATAGAGAACACACACAGACTGAACAGATCCTGTAATATTACACTGGTCCCATATGAGAAAAACACTGTAACACAACATCTCTTCCTGTGTGACTGGATTAATTAAAGGATTAGCTTTTCTAGTTTCACATTTTGAATTGCTTTCTGACTTTTTGATTTCATTTTAGTGTAATTTGAGTTAGTTGTCTGTTGTTAGTTGTGTTTTCCAAGTTTTAGTTTATTTTCAGTTTTTCAGAAAGGTTTCATTTGATTTTGAGTTTGTAATATTTTTCACTCTGTTAATTCAATTTAATTTAATTTTATAGGGTCAAATCCCAACAGGAGTTGTCTCAGGACACTTTACAGCTAGAGGAGGCCTACGTCACACTCTACAACTTACGTTGCCCACCCAAAAGCAAGCATTTGGTGCAACAGTGGAGAGGAAAAAGTTCTTTTTAGGCAGAAACCTCGGACAGACTCTGACTCTTGTTGGGCGCCCTTTAGCCGCTGGCGGTTGGGTCACAGATACACTGATACAGATTCATAATAATTGCATGTTGGCTTGATTCGCCGTGGCAAGTATAGTAACAATGAAGATAATAGAACTATGACTATAAATAACAGCAGTGCGGGGGTGTCCAGCAGGACCACGGCTGCAGTACGTGGGCCGTTATAACTGACGTTCTCAACTACAAGTCTGAGTTGTTTGAACTACAGGAATCAGTTCAGAATTATCTTAATGAATAATGCAACAAGGACGAAGCATGTAAACTGTGTTGTTTATTTATTCAAATGGATCCGAATGAAGAAACGTAAAAAATAGCCTCGACCAACATGATTAAAGCCTTTGAGTATGACCAGGCCAGCTGGACATCTAGCTTATTTAGATAGATTTAAGGCTTTTATGGCTTGTGGTACAGGGTGCAGTGAGGTGCCCATATGAATATTAAAATAGGTTTTCATTCCCATCCATGTCCAGGTTCTCGGCCGACGCCCCACCCATCCCCTCCCACTTCTACACGGTGGTGACGAGCTGCCAGGAGCTCAACCAGACGGTGGAGGAGTGTGACGGGCCACTCAGGGTCTTTTCCTATCTGCTTCCACACAGACCGGACAACAGTGAGGCCTGCAACGTGAGTTCAAACCGTCTCCAGCAGGGGGCAGCGCTGCCCCAGCTGTCACTGCAGCAGCATCAATCAGTTCAGATCAGTCAGTGACAGCAGTGGCAGAAGTGTTCAGATCCTTTACTTAAAAATAAAAGTACTGGGGCGTCCTCTAGCTCACCCAGTAAGAGCGTGCGCCCCATGTAAGCTGAGTCCTGCAGCGGCCCGGGTTCGAATCCGACCTGTGGTCCTTTGCTGCGTGGCAACCCCCCATCTCTCTCCCCCTTTCCAGTCTATCTACTGTCACTAATAAAGGGAAAAGCCCCTAAAATATTCTTTAAAAAAAAGTACTAACACCACACTGAAGAAGTACCCTGTTACAGGTTAAAGTCCTGCATTGAAAATGCTGCTTCAGTAAAAGTATGTAAGTATTGTCAGGTAAATGTAGTTGAAGTATTAAAAGTAAAAGTACACAGTGACAGAAAAGTCCTCACATTTTAGAAACCGGAAACAATCCAATCAGTTGTGTGTTTAATGGTTTAATCATTTCAGCTGAACTTTTAGGGCATTATATTGTTGACTAGTTTAAAATGGTTGACCCACAACCACCAGGTTGGGGGATCAATCCCAGGTTGTCTGGTCAAAAGTGTCCCTGAGCAAGACACTGAACCACAAGTTGCCCCCCGGACTCTTTATGTATAGCTGACCACTGGTCCTAATACCTAGGATGGGTTAAATGCAGTAATAGAGTCCCACTACCTTGTATTGTGTGTATGTGACGATTAAGAATAAAAGTTTTTAGTGTGTGTTTAGTGTTCAAAAATCTGAATTTGTAATCTAACTAAACCTCTCCGGTTACTGTAGTGGAGTAAAAAAGGTACCATTTTGTAGAAATGTAGAAGTACAAAAGTGGCATGAAAAGAAAACTTAACTCAAGTACATTTGTACTCAAGTACAGTACATTGAGTAAATGTACTTATGGTAGTTACATCCCACTACTGGGACACTGTGAGATAATCACATGTGGAAAGTAACTGTAAATACTGTAACTAAGTATACATTTAAGCTACTTGTACTTCACTTGACTACTCCACTACATTTCAGAGGCCTGTGCTTTTTACTTCACTGCATTTATCTGACCGCTGCAGCTACTTTACAAATTAAGATCCTTCATACAGGGCGCCCAGATAGCTCAGTTGGCAGAGCGGGCGCACATATATAGAGGTTTGCTCCTCAATGCAGCGGGCGTGGGTTTGACTGCGACCTGAAGCCCTTTGCTGCATGTCATTCCCCCCTCTCTCTCTCCCCTCTTATGTGTTCAGCTGTCCTGTCAAAAGATAAATGCCAAAAATTCCCCCGAAAACACATCTTCTATACATAAAATATGAAGATCATTTAAAATATGATGCATGTTTTTCAAATATGAAACTACTACCGTATGTGAATGCCAGTTATTTGATCAGTCAATTATCAGAATATGAATCTGCAACCCTCTTGATAACTGATTATTGATTTGAAGTGCATTAGGAAGGGATCGTGTAATGGCTTGTATAAACAACAGAGATAAATATAGCAATCAACATTCATGCGTGCGAGACGGTGTTTGCACAGCATGACAATCGCAAACATCTACCAGAGCCGCATATTTTACATAAGAAGAGCAAACTATAAGTTATAACTGCATAAATATGAAGAACACAGACACGGTTTTACCGGCAAAACGCAATAAAACAGGAACGAAAGAACCAGAACCAGAAATACTTTATTGATCCCCGAAGGGAAACTCTGTGTTGCAGTTGCACAAATATTAGAAATATAGAGTAGAAATATAAATTAAGAAGTGTGGATATGTACGGTATTTACATAGTTAAAGGAATGTTATTATACAGTATTTACATGATTTACATAATTAAGGAATTTAAATGGTGAAAAATAATAATAATAATAATAATAATAATAATAATAATAATAATTGTAGCAGTTGAGTATTGCTCACATTTCAGGCCAGTGTTATTGCACAAAACAGATAATACAGATAATATTGTCCAGTTTCAACCTCTCTAAGTGTCTGTGTGTGTGTGTGTCAGACACTTAGAGGGAGGAGTTATAAAGTTTGATGGCCACTGGCAGGAATGACTTCCTGTGGTGCATTTTGGGAGAATGAGTCTATCACTGAAAGTGCTCCTGTGATTTAGCAGCAAGCTAAGAGTGGGTGCGAGACATTGTCCAAGAGGACATGTG